>PVKC010030178.1:0-14894 GCA_004027635.1 Crocidura indochinensis | reverse complement strand
AAGAAAGAAAGAAAGAAAGAAAGAAAGAAAGAAAGAAAGAAAGAAAGAAAGAAAAAGAAAGTGATCAAACTTGATCAGGACCTCAAAATAATTTTGACAATAGTATAGCAGAATCCATTCCCTTCAATGCCTTTCTAAGGAATATATAGTGTTTTAATCAGTTCTGCAATAAATATAGTCAAAGGAAGAAAGAGAAAGTAATAGTTATATGAGATACTATGAATGAATGATACTCTGCTTAGTCATATACAACATAAAGTATTATGATAATGAAGGGGAACACTTTATTTAAAGAGAAGGTCAACAAAAGATTGATTTTTTTTCTGTCAATAACTACATTTTCAACGTAAATTTCAGATCATTCCAAAACCAAAGAGTTGCTTATGAAACCTGTTTACTCCTAGTTGACAGCATTTCCTGTGAGGTAATATGAAAAACACAAAACAAATTATTTTTTTACATTGAAATTAAAAGCAGAAAATGCATTGTAAGTGAAGGTGGAAGGAGGGAGAAGTTGAGCTTAATTGAGTGCTCAAAAGTTATAACTAAGCTCAGAGAGATGCCATACCTGAGTCATTACAGGCAGATCTGTTCTACAGGCTGAGATCCCTGGAACCTTCTCCAGATGGGTGTAAGCTGAGTACCCCCACTACAAAGGGACAGAATTAGGGACTAGGAAGGAAACTGGGGGCATTGGTGAAGGGAAGTTTACACTGGTGGTAGGACTCTTCTTTGAACATTGAATATCTGAAACAATTGTACTATGAACAACTTTGTAAAACATAATTTAAAATATTCAAACATTAAAACATAAAAGTTACAAGTAAATAACAAATACTTCTAGAACATAGAAATATTGGGTTACATCAAAATATAAACTTCATATCACTGCCAGCCATAAAAACTTGGTTTTTAGACTTATTTTGCTTAGATTAAGATATTTGCATCACTTTCTAGTTGTTGTGATCTTTGGCAAATTTCACTGTCTCTCTAGACCACAGTGTCCATGTTATAAAACAACAGAATAGTAGAACCTACCACTTAAGATGGTCATGGAGATTAAGTTAAATCTGTGGGATGTTTCTGTCATACAGTCTGACACATACCAAACATCAATAAATATTAGCTCAGCTTTATCATCATTATAATGTTTTATTAAAAATGGACAAACTGATGTAAATGAGGGTTTTGCACTTGATCTTTCAAAGCTAAACAAGCTGAACACTGAACTTCAGCTATTTGAATCGGTATCAGAACCTTTCTGACAATAGGTACCTCTTAAATGATATATTTTCTTAAAATAAGAAAAATAGGTTACAGAATTCAGAATCCCAAGTTGGCCCCATTTACACTGCTTTTTTCTATTAGGATGCTGAATAAAAGGAAAGTATCTCGGGGGCAGATAGTCTAATTAAGAAATTCTCAAATCTTTTGTCACAAGGTCCTTGTATTTAAAGCTTTGTATTTTAACCACTACTGGCTTATCCAAGTTCTTACATAGAATCTACAAATTGCAGTTGTCTGGGACATATGTGTGTTTTCAGCAGGAATGATACAGTTTAGAATGGCAGAGGAAACATACAATGCCTAAGACAGATTGGTTGACTCGCCATTAGAGCTAAGTAGGCTCAACAGAGAAGGCGTGCTACTGTTACCTGGTGCCTTTACAGTACCCCAGAATGAGCCACAAAGCATTCAACTTAGACACACTACAGTGTTATTTTTCTCTTAAAGAAATTCACGGGGCCCGGGAGATAGCATGGAGGTAAGGCGTTTGCCTTTCATGCAAAAGGTCATCAGTTCGAATCCCGGTGCCCCATATGGTCCCCCGTGCCTGCCAGGAGCAATTTCTGAGCATGGAGCCAGGAGTAACCCCTGAGCGCTGCCGGGTGTGACCCAAAAACCAAAAAAAAAAAAGAAATTCACGAGCCTTTTTCCTCACTCTTCCCCCTGAGCCAGAACATTGAAGTTAAAATGTACCTACTGAGTAGGTAATGCATTTGGTATTAAGGATCCATCATTTGTGTATGTCTTCTGAGCAGAATGGCTCCTTTGGAGCTATTATAGATATAAAGTGAATAGATATAAGGAATAATACAAAGAGTGGCTGAAGGAGATCCCATATTAACTACTGTCAGACTTTTAACATTATTTGAAAGTAGGCTTTTTTTTTATTATTCCTAGGGTTTAATACCTCTATACTTTGTAAACTGAGCGCTTTTCAAAGAGAGCTCAAAATTCCTACAGAGCTGTCTTTAGGTGCTTTGATCTTTGCAGAGCACCTATCTTGTGTTTCTATAATTGCACTGCTTTAACAAGACTCCCTAGCACGTGAAAGGGGAAAATCCTTTTATTAAGGCTATAAACTTAACTGACCACAGTGATGGAATGTGCAACTTAGGGGTAGCCTTTAGCTCCCCAGGAAAGGGAAAAAAATGGAAACCTGAAAAGTTTTCAGATTAAAACAAAATGAAATATTTATTAAACATATTTCTGGTATCCCAGGTGGTAGGAGGCTGTCCTGCGGTTTGCTGAAAGGTTTGATCTTTGTTAAGTATTGTGAATGCTGATTTCAATAATGGGGTGAAAGCTGAGGAAGTTATGGTTGAAATTTTGGCTAAAGATGACAGCTCCAGGTTTTGAGTTGCACAAAGCAGTCTAAGGGATTAAACCAACAAAGCCTGCTCAAAAGTATTGAGTTTCCAAAAGTGTAATCTTCCTATCAGTAATTCACACTTCTAGGATGAGGAGGATTCCTCATTTACTTTGACTTTGCCATATTAATCTTACTTTACAAATACATTCAGTGATTTATATCATGTTTAATTAACTGATTGAGGTTCCACTGGCTAAAAAAAAAAAGGCTTGATATTAAGCTCTGCCCTCTGCCCGTATGGCGAATTCGAATCACATCTTTAGCCTTGCAAGAACAAAATATCCCAAGAGTCGCTGATGACAGGATGTAGGAATTGAAATCAGGTCCCTCCTGTTGTTTGAGAATCCAGGGAGGGTGCCTACCATATGCCCGTCACTTCCAGGGGGTGGGGGAGATGACAGGATAAAAGAAAAGGAGGCTCTAGTTCATCCAATATGTTCAAATCTCAGATGAAAATGTTTGTGCAGCAGTGCTGTACAGAGGCCAAGATTCACATAAAAGTACATCCCAAACTTTGAAGAGAGCATAATGAGAGGGTTTGGTACTGTTTCACTGTTTTGATATGTGTTGTTTTATTTTGTTTTGTGTTTTTCCCTGAAATGGCTGTTCAGAATTTTTGAGAACCAATAACTAAAACATTTGTGGTTTGGTAAATAGGACAATAACAAGAAATAAAAGATGGAATTCTCATTTAATGAAATAAATGTACACTCTGATTCAGTCAAAAGGAAAAATAGGTTTGATTGCCAGAAAACATAATTTGCCAAAACCTCCTTTGAAATGTGCATTTATAGAAATGAAAGTTGTTTTCTTTTTTCTCCAAAAGCTATGTATGGTCATTATTAATGATATTTAATACAAACAGTGAAAAATTTACTACTGATTTTATTCAAGCAATTTCTCTGAAATTTTAGGATTTTATTTTTAAATTATATATTTTTAACTTATTTTAGTAAGAGAACATACATAAAAGTTTGAAAAAAATAGCCAGTGCTATAATTCAGTGGAGTAGGAGCACATGTGTGGCATGTGTGTGATCAATATACAAAACATTTTAGAACGCTGGAAAAATTTTGGTTTAGCTCACTTAGCAAGATGATTAACATTTTGTGCATTCTCTTCTACTGTTTCATTATTTCTGTCTCTTAAAATTTTTAAAAACATTCTAGACCCTAATCTTATATCCCAAATATGTTTCATTAAATACTTTATTATATATAATATATATCATATTTTACTAAACATGATTTCCCTACCACTATGAAGCCATAATTTTTATTGACTGAATAATATTTCATCAAATGAACATTATCATTTTCCAACCATGTTCCCATGGTTAGATATTAGAACATCTTCAGATGTTCTCTGTTATAAAGAGCAATATGTTGACAATTTTATGCATACTTTTTTCTATGATTTAATTATTTCTTTAGGGTAAATTTCCATCACAAAAAGTGGTGAGTGCACTTAGAGAAATCACTACACTAATAACTATCATAACAATGGTAGTGATTGAGAGAAATAGAATGTCTGTCTGTAATACAGGCAAGGGGTGGGGGAGGAAGGAGTTGGGGGCATTGGCAGTGGGAAGTTTGCATTGGTGAGAGGGGGCGTGTTCTGAAACACAGCTATAAACATGTTTGTAATCATGGTGCTTAAATAAAGATACTATAAATAAATAAAGAAAATATAGTTCAATCCTCTAAAAAATCTTTCTTATTTTCTACTTAGTTCTTTCCTATTGCCTTTCAAAGAATCAAATAATAACCAAATAAAATCAGAATCTCTTCATTTGTTACCAATTTATTATTTCTCTGCAAAAACAAAAACTGTTCTTCAAATATGTTTTTAAAATTAGTAAAAAAAAAGTGTTACAAGTAGACTCTCAGGCCAGCATATATATAATGTTTTTAAATGGTCATTAATTTGATTATACCTAATAAATAATTATTATACCTAATAAGTAATAATTCTATTCTATATAGAATATATATCTATATATAAATATATTAACATGGTATTAATCAGAATATAATGAATTGGTTAAGTTAGGCAGTGCATTGTAAAGAAAGTCACTTTAGATTTTTACAACAAATTAAAACATTTCAACTGATGTCTATAACTACACAGGCAGCTATGAAAAGGATAATGACTTTAACTTCCTGACATCACTAATACATAGTAAATAAGGATTGTTTCATTTGAAAATAGTAAGTCCTAAAACACACTGTGCTACTATATTTCTCTATATATTTTACCCAGAGCTTACTTTTGACTGAGCTCAGAGATCACTTCTGGCAAGGCTCAGGTATGGTTGGCTGGATACAAGGCAAATATGTATCCTACTGGTTATACTATTGTTCAAACTCAGTTCAGCTTCAATTTATATTAATGGTTGTTTCAATTCTCAATATTTTAGGCTTTTAATTATACTTTATGTGTTTTTGATCATACATGAAAATAACACATAAAATTGTAACTTGCCATTTTCAATTTTTATTAAGAAAAGTTTTTGACTTATTAAATGTGTTCTACAACTTCATTGAATCTAAGCTAAGTCTATGTGAGGGCTCAGATGCCATATTATGTTTTCCTTTATGTAGTAGAAATAGTAATATAATGGATGAGAGACACCCTAATCTTTAATTTTCAAATCACTTCTTTTCAGAATAACTTATTTCTTCGCACAGTAGAAAACAAAAGACAAACGAACATTCCCTGTTTCAGGAAGGCAATTAATGTGAATTTGATAAAACACAACGTTCTGGACTGACAATAAAATGGCTATGCTTGTTTGATTGTTGACTAGTTTTGTCTTTAAATAATGGTCTTCCTTTGGCATTTAATGTATATTTGTTCACAATAAACATAATTTATGAATATTTTAACACATGTGTACTCAGTGGGGTGGATTATCATACTGATATAAATAGAATTAATGAGCAGTCAACCTGCCACATGTCATGACATATGACAGGGCACAGAAATAATCTTTGTAGTTTCATAATATTTTTCTCTTAGTTCAGTTTTCTAAACCTAATTACAGTCTTTATTTGCCTTTTACTTTGTAGTATGGCTCCAACAATTAAATGGGAATCAGGTTTTAATATAAATCTATTTTTCAATATACCTAAAATTCCTTTCTTCACTTTTTTAAAACTAGTACATTTAAACAAACTATGTTTATTTGGCCAATATTCAGAGAATACGCCACAGACAAGTCTTTAACATATTTCTACAAGAAAAAAAACTACATATATATTTTCCTTTTTTAGTGTGTTTTGACAATAACATTATGCCCAATGACTCCCACCAGATATTTATAAGGACAAAAACTTTCTAAATTGTTCTAAATTTCAAAACAAACCTGATAGACATATTGTCCAATTAATATTATTCTGAAGAATACATATTTTAAGCCAGCAGTTTGGAGTGTCCATTCACACACAGTCAACAATTTGATAAGTAGTTCTAATAGTACAGTTCTAATAAAACGGGAACTATAGGGGTAGTTGTGCACATTTATTTTATTGTATTTAACAATGCATTATATTTTTGAGAAAGCAGATTAAATTTGATACGCTTTTTTGCTATTTTAATAGTTCAATTATGGATAAGTATGGAAAAAATCAAACTAACACAGGCTTGGATGACCTGGCATAAAGGAAGATTTGGCAAAGACATAGCACCGGCTCTTTAGAGACACATATATCAAAGCTGTTGCTTATATTATCCTATCTTTCATTTTCAAAAGGATCCTCTGTGCTTGCTTTCACTAACATCTTAATATGTTTTAAAAAATAAACAAAAAATAAACAAAAACAAAAACACCGTCTCTCCAAAAGCAAAGCTCTATTCTAAAAGGAACAAGATTCAGGAAATGTCAGAACGCCAAGCTCCTGATCTTCTCAGAGCAGAGGACCCCACTGTTTGGTGCAAGGGGCTGCTGACAAACTTCCCAGGAGTTACTCCCGTGGGGAAATCCAGCTCTGGCAAAGAAAATGGGCACCACCTAGTGCTTTTTTGATGCAAAGGCTTTTTGTTCTTGTGTGGACATGTGTGGGTATGCACTGGATGACTGACCTCTGCAAACAGAAAAAGAAAGGAGTCTCTGACCAAGAAATCATATTCCTCCCCTACCAAAGAAACAAATGGCAATCATCAAACCAAGGAATAGAAGGTTACCAAGTCAGGAATTTCCTTAGAAGTCTTTTTTATTTTTTTTATGCTGTTCAATAAGTGTTGATCTGTATATCATGCTGTTTTATAAGTGTTGATCTGTATATAAGGAAATACATTTTTACTTACTGAAAAGATACATTTTTTTGCAACCTTGTGATTGCCTCTTCATTTCTTCTTGTAAGAAATAATTCTAAACTTGTAAGAATTTCTACTAATTTTTATTTCATCCCAAGTGACAAAGTAAATAAGCTTCCTTACACCTACACTCCCTGAAATATCCTAACAAGGAACCAATCTGGAGTTATAGGACAACAAATAGCTTTTCTGAAAAACGGTTTGTAGCACAAAATCTTTTGCAGTGCAATAAGATCAAGTTAACCCTCACCTCTCCAGGGAAAAACCTGGAAAGTTGTATCTGATTGGCAAAATGGACCCAGCTATGAGTTCAAGGATTAAGTACATTTGATGAAATTTCACTCCAATAAAGTGAATGACTCTTAAGCCTTTTAAAAATAATTCAGGAAAGTGCTCATTAAAAAAAAAAAACTGATGGACCTTTATAGAATAATAGTCATTCTCGCTTTTTACTTTTTCGGTTACATGTTGACATTCTAATGATTTCTCTCTTGCTAATTAGGTAGATGCCTGTGCAATAAAATTAGAAACTGTAGTGTAGAAAAATTTGAGGGTAGGGGGATGGGAAAAAATAGTAACCTGCAGCGCATAACCTGATTAATAGGGCCTGCTACCCATCCAGGAACTAACTAGCTATCTTTGAAGTCATTAAGGATCTTATTATCCGATCTACTGCAGAACAAACTCCAGACAGAAAACAGACTACAAAGAAATGGATTCAAAATGAATATAACTACTCTCAATCAAAAGCCAGTGTCTGTGCTGAGTATAACCTGGGTAAATGGGAATGAAGGAAGAAAACTCAAGTTTCTGAATATTTCTTCCTTGTCTGGGACAAAATTCTATGAAGGATGATGCTCACATCACTTAAACATTGTACTAGGCAATTGTGTTGTTTTTTGGTTGTTTTTTTTTTTTTTTTTTGGTTTTTGGGCCACTCCCACCAGTACTCAGAGATTATTTCTGGCTATCTGCTCAGAAAATGCTCCTGGCAGGCACAGGGGACCTTATGGGACACCAGGATTCGAACCAACCACCTTAAATTCTGGATCGGCTGCTTGCAAGGCAAACGCTGCTGTGCTATCTCTCAAGAGCCCGCAATTGTATTTTGAACTAAGTTAAAAGTCTAAAGTACTTACATATTATTTCATTGCTGTAATTTAGGACTAAAGGTGAATCATATATTTAATTTAAAATGTATACACTGAGGAGGAGAAATAAAACAAAATAAAGTTTTTTACAGCTATAAGGAAATTTTTTTAATAATTGAACTTTTGAGGATCTCTTTAAAATTTTCTTCAAATTTAAAACATACATCTTGATAGCACGAAATTTAAAGATTTTGTTTGGAATGAGCCAGATGCTAGCTTGATCCCTGGTACCAATGTAGTTCCCTGAGTCTCTCTAGGAATGATCTCTGAGTGCAGAAATATATAGTAAGCTCTAAGCATACCAGGTTTTGACCCAGAAAACTAAACTAAACTAAAATATACATCTTTAGTTTGATAGGTGAGAAGTCAGGTCTTGTCCCCTTTTAAAATAAGCACAAATTGGGGCCAGAGAGATAGCATGGAGGTAAGGCATTTGTCTTTCATGCAGAAGGTCATTGGTTTAAATCCCGGCATCCCTTAGGGTCCCCTGAGCCTGCCAGGAGCGATTTCTGAGTGTGGATCCAGGAGTAACCCTTGAGCGCTGCCAGGTGTGATCCCCCCCCAAAAAACCGAACAAAATGAATAAGCACAAATTTGGGTAACTGTTGGGTGTGGCTGAGCCTGTTTTCCCAAAAATGTGAGTACATGATAATGAAAAGCTGCTTCTATCATTTGCTTTGTTTTGTTTTGTTGTGGGGGACACAGGGGACACCCTCCAGCAGTGCTCAGGGCTTATCTCTGTCTCTGTATTGTAGTTAACCTTATACTTAACTCTGGTCTCCAATCCTGCCTCCACCCCCCCCCACACACACACACATTCACTTTAAAATAAAACCAGTATAGTGCATTGCTTTCAAGTTGAATTCCTCACCTCAGTAATACCAACATTCTACATAACCATCTTTATCTGGCCCCCATTTCCTTACCCCTCCTGATCTTCCTGAATGCTATAGTTCACAGAGAAGCCATGTGGTAATGACAGCCCTGAAGTGATAATGTACTTTCCTGCCTTCTCCTTAACAGCAGCAATTGATCCCGCCATGGGTGCCAGCTCAGTGGCAGAAAGATGCTCTTGTATTTTCTAGAACTAAAAGTGGCCAGTTAGATTTACTGCCTTGAATAGCTCAGCAGTTTAACTAAGTTTTGGAAAAAAGAAAATGGGTATTTTATATAAGAGGAAGAAAAGGAAGGGCAAGAGTAGAAGAGGAGAGGAGGAAAGAGAGGTAGGAAATAGGGAGAAGAACCTGAGAGACTAAATGAGTTTATTTTTTCCTCTCTCAATATGATGTCAGGAATCTTAAATTTTCCTCTTTTTTTATTTCAGCCTTCCATCAATAAGTAATATGAACCACTGAGTATGCTTCAGTGACACATTGGTCTTGTCATAAAACATAGGACACTTTTCTACGGTCAAGTGAAGTATCTGTTGAATCAGCAACAGTCACTGTGTGATCATATATTTATCCTCCAGATCCCCTGGGATAGGAGGAAGTTGCTTATATGAAAGTGACCCTAAAGACAAAAGCTGGCATAAAATTCCTAAATTAGCCCAGCTACCCATCTTGCCAAAGTGGCATAATGTCCTCTCACTCAAAAAGTGGTCACCCCTGATGGTGTGCAGGACCTACTACGGGTTCTGAACTCAGAAATCATTCCTGGCAGGTCCCCCAGAGCCCTATGCAGTATCAGGGTTCTAACTCAGGTCAGCTGTGTTCAAGAGAAGTGTTTTCCCACTAGCTTATCTTTATAGTCCCTACATGCCCCTTTATTGTTTGTTTTTGGGTTTATTTTGCTGTTGTTGCTGTTGTTGTTGGGCCACACTCAGAAGTCATTCCTGGCAGGCTTGGGGACCATTTTGGATGCAGGGAATTGAATCCCAATCTGTCCTGGGTCAGGTGCATGCAAGGCAAACACTTTACCACTGTGCTATTGCTCCGGCCCCTACATTCTCACTTTTAATAAAAAAAAAATGTATAAATCTGATGAATGTAAACAAACTGAAAATAATCAGTAGTTCTAACTCAGTACTTGCTAGTTTAAAGAGAGTGATAGAGAGAGGAAGAGAGATAGAGACAGAAAGACAGAGACAGAAACAGAAAGACAGACAGAGAGACAGAGAGAAGAAAATGCCTGCCATAGCTGTCAAGGGAAAGGGGAGAGGGCAGGGACAATGGCAGAATGGAAACTGGGAACATCGTTGGTAGGAAAAGGGTTTTTTACATAATATGACTGAAAGTCAATCATGAACAACTTTGTAACTGTGGTGAAAAAAAGAAATGACATCACACACCCAAAAAAAGTAAAAATTTAAAAAATCTATTTAGACATTAATATAAAATCATGATTAATTTCAAAAGCATATGTATATGTATATGCATATGTCATGTTATAATAATGTTATTGTTAAACATTAAATTAGCATAATTTAATTTTTTATAAAAAGAATGGGCCAGGGTGGTGTCTACTCTGAGAAGTGAGGAGCCATTATGTATTGTTTAAATAAATAGATTTTCTTTATTCCAGAACCCAGATCACTTACTGCACACCTGTTATTTTAAGTTATTATGAATATGTAATGTATAATGAAGTTGTATCCATTTGTTCAAAGACACTTTGCTTGCTGAAGCCAGAGATGGCTTATTCTGTGATTTCATAATTCAAGTTTTCATTGAGAAGGAATTGAAAGAACTTGTAGATAGAGAGGAAGGAAAGGAGATTGTTTAACAGAGTGCCTACATACCATACATAATTTTATGCTCTTCCCCATGTAACAGGTTATATGTTAATTAGATATTTAATCTAAGTCTATCTTGATACAGAGTCCATGGTTTTCTATTTTATCAATTTGCAAACTTACAATGAAAAAAACATTTTAATGTAATCCAATTTACACATATATTGCTGAACTAGTTTTATGAAACAAGGCAATTATACATGCATTTTCTCTGATTTGAGTCTATCCTATTATATTCTGCTTGCAACTCCACTAAATTGTTCTCATAACCACTATTGTATCATGAACTACAATTTGACAATTGAAACCATTTGATAAATGGCATACTATATCATTCTGCCTTTCAAGATGTTTTAGTTAGCTATTTTATATGTCCAATTCTGTATATTCAGGCAGTATATAAAATTTCATCGATATGATTTAAGTTTTCAAATTTCTACTCTAGGAACTGAGTAATTACATTTATTCCCTAAATTTCTCATAAAGTTAATCGGTAGCTTTCACTAGTTTTTTTATAAAGGCTATTATTTAGAATAAAAACAATTTAAAATTCATATCATGTGTTTCTTAACAATAGGAAATATAGTTCAAACTTTCTTGAGCCTTGTTTTGAAGGATGTGACAATCCCTCTCTGTAAGTAGTCAGCTTACTTCATTTTTCAAGCTTTGATTAGGTTCAGAGTCTTGCAAATACCTTTGTGTCCAGAGCCTACCCCCACCCTATTTCTGGGCAGTACTGATAAGTGACAACTGCAGAGGAATCCTCTTTGACCTAGCAGGCCTGTCTCCTCATTACCATATAAAGAGCAAAATATTAAGAAACCTGACATAATTTTTTCATAATTTTTATACCTACAATATATGTATAGGCATACTCCTCAACTGTGCATACCCACCATTTCCTCTCATAAATATGCATGAGCTTTGTGAAAAAATAAAAAACTATTCAATCATGCCCTGCATAAAACCAGTGCCCATTTTCTTTTCTGAAGCTTGCTCTATAGCCTATGCTGGTAGGACATGCTTCCAAACTTAAGATATTTTCTGGCCGATAGCACAGTGGCGTTTGCCTTGCAAGTAGCCGATCCAAGACCAAAGGTGGTTGGTTCGAATCCCGGTGTCCCATATGGTCCCCCGTGCCTGCCAGGAGCTATTTCTGAGCAGACAGCCAGGAGTATCCCCTGAGCACAGCCGGGTGTGACCCAAAAACCAAAAAAAAAAAAAAAAAGATATTTTCTTGCCAACAAAGTTCCTCTTTTTATTCAGGACTTTCTGGTGTTTTTTGTTTTTACACATGAGATAACTTATTGGTAAAAATAAAATATCATTGCTATTATTAACAATCACTGTGAATTCACTAACTGCCAGTGTCTTACATATGTTAAATATGACAACACTTAAATCTCTTATCAGGTGCTAAATACTTTAATTTACTTCTGAAAACTCATTAAATATTGCTCTAATTTCATAATCAAAATTATGCTATCTATCACACATTTCTCGTTGTAAAATATTAACTCAGCTAAATATATTATGATTATGATTCAAGGAATCTGGCTTTATTAGATTTTTTTGTTTGTTTTTGTTTTTGGATCACACCCAGCAGCGCTCAGGGGTTACTCCTGGCTATGCGCTCAGAAGTCCCTCCTGGCTTGGGGGACCATATGGGACGCCTGGGGATCGAACCACGGTCCGTCCTAGGCTAGCGCCAACACGCTGGCCCCTTTATCAGATTTTTTTAAAGTCAAAATTTTCCAAAATTATATGGCCTTTGCAGTTAAAGAATCACTCAACACCCCAACCCCCAGGCAGCTACCTTCTTTAAGCAAACAGAAACCTGTGTCACTTCCCTCACTATAATTCCTGTGCTTACTACTGCCATTCCTCCCAGTTCATTCCAGTTCCTTCCCCCTTGGGAAAAACTGATTTCAATTAACTTTTAAAACCCTTATTATCTAATTTTTGCTAAACCGACAGACTTTTAAATAATTGTGCATTAAGTTGATGTCTTTCATGCAATACTTTCATAACATACAAGCAACATGGATTTGTCATGCCATAAGGACTGTAATATCTGGCAGCTTTAAGGCAATTCCAATTGCAAGCTTGGCTCACTTAACACACCGTGTCAATCAGGATATTTCCATCTTTCCAATCGCCCATCCCTTGTCAGCTTTGACTTCAGATGGCTGCATAGTTCAGATGTCAAATCCAGACACCACAGTAATGAAATTAAATGTTGTTTGCCCAGGCAACTTATATTCTGTTCAGCAGTTTTTCCTTTGTTAAATATAAGGTACATATTGACTTTTTTGTTTGTTTGTTTGTTTTTTGTTTTTTGGGCCACACCTGGCGACGCTCAGGGGTTACTCCTGGCTATTTGCTCAGAAGTCGCTCCTGGCAGGCATGGGGGACCATATTGGGAACTGGGGGAATCGAACTGTGGTCCGTCCTAGGTTAGCACAAGGCAAGGCAGGCACCTTACCTCCAGCACCACTGCCCGGCCCCCATATATTGACTTTTAACCTACTTTTCTTGCCTGATCACTGGCAAGTAACCAGATAAGGAAAATAAGTCCACAATAACTGAATTAGGAAATGCTTCTCTTACAAACAGGAATGAGTTTGTCTACCCTGAGGAACATTGGTCTGAGATCAAGAAAGATAGGATCTTATGTGAAATCATATATTATTGAACAAGCAATATATAATTAAAATAAAAAATGTGTTAGAGGGACAATTGGCTAAATAAAATAAAAAATTAGAATAATTTTCCTTCATTTAATACTGAATATTTCAGTTAGCCAATTGACAACATTAATACATATATAAACATATATTTTATCTTCTTTAAATTAAAAAGACCCAGTGTTGTTATTATATATAAATAAAAGACTAGTATAACAACATCTGAAAGTTATCAACACTCATAAAAATAAACACTATTCTATTTAATATACTGAAGTTTAGTTGACAAACTACTTATGACGTTATAAAAATGTTGACTTCCTTTTTGAATAGATTCATTATAATTCATTTAATACTATTTCCTAAGTGAAATTTAGTTGTGATTTTGAAAAACAGCATGCAAAATATAAGGACTATTAACATTTTTAACACTATCCACATTTTACTAATTTACTGTATTTACTGAAAAAAATGTTCTCTAAATCAATTGTAATATATTGTAAAGTTAATTTTCTATTAGCCCTAAATGAACATGTTACTAATAAAAAGGAACCTCTTTCCTTTCAAAAAAATAATGAAATTACTAAAACCAAAAAAAATCAACATTAATACAATATTATTACCTAATAGATAGGCTTTATAAAATAAGAAATCATAAACCATGCATTGAAATCAGTTTTCATTTTCTATATCACCAACTGTGAACTAATTCTTTAGTTTCTCAAAGCAAAGTACTCTGAATCTTGGTCTTTATCAAAATATAATTAAGGAAGCAAACATTATTCCATACATGTGCTTGCATGTATGGTGGTTTTGAATTTGTGCTTCCTTAGTTTGCCACTTTCCTTTGGTTTTATGTTTGGTATGAACGTAGTTATTTTTTCGCTTCGAAAACTGTACTACACCAGAGAATGTGAAGGATAAAATATAGAAATAAATGATGCATCAAGATGTCATAAATTATTCTTATATATAGTCACAAGAACATCACCAAACACATGATAATTCCTTTTTAAAAATTAAGTTTTAAAGAAATACAAAATTACCTTAAAGCCTTAATATCAATAACTGGTTACTTATAGACAATTCTTACATGAAACTCACTTTAAGTGGTTAGGAAAAAAGTATTTGTTTTATTTTTTGTTGTTTGTTTTTTGGGGGTGTCACACTCAGCAGCGCTCAGGGGTTACTCCGGGCTCTATGCTCAGAAATCACACCTGGCAAGCTCGGGGGACCATATGGGATGCTGGGATTCGAACCACTGTCCTTCTGCATACAAGGCAAACACCTTACCTCCATGCTATCTCTACGGCCCCAGGAAAAAAGTATTTGTAATAAGCTAGAGTTCA
>PVKC010030177.1:0-14894 GCA_004027635.1 Crocidura indochinensis | reverse complement strand
GCGGTGGCGTTGGAGGTAAGGTGCCTGCCTTGCCTGCGCTAACCTAGGACGGACAGCGGTTCTATCCCCCGGTTCCCCATATGGTCCCCTGTGCCTGCCAGGAGCGACTTCTGAGCTAATAGCCAGGAGTAACCCCTGAGCGTCACCGGGTGTGGCCCAAAAACCAAAAAAAAAAAAAAAAAAATCACAAAAATAGCTCAAAAATAGGTGCAAGTTTTAGCCACATTTTCTAAGTTTAACAGCTATCTAGAGTTTCGGAGAGGAATTTTCCACAAACATACACACACACACACACACACACATACACACACACACACACACAAAACTACAGATTTATAAAAGAGATATTAAATAGATTTTTGGAATGAGTGGGAAGCAGAGTTCAAAACTTTAACAATAAATAATACCCTAAAATGCTAGGCTTTTTGGGAATGATCAATAATTATTAGTCAGCAAAACTGAATAAATGTATTTTCAAGATACACATTATAGCAACATAATTCTACCTAGTTATCTTTCTAAGATGCTCATCTTATACTTAAGCACTTAGCAGGGGTCTCAAACTCGCAGCCTACAGGCCATTTGTGACCCTCCATACAACATTTTGTGGCCCTGCCCTAGAGGAATCTTTTTTTTTTTTTGTTTTGTTTTGCTTTAGTTGTTTGGGTCACACCCCCCAATGCTCAAGGCTTACTACTGACTTTGCACTCAAGGTTCACCCCGACTTTGCCTCCTGCGGCTCCCAGGTAAATTGAGTTTGAGACCCCTGACTTAAAGAAATAAAACTCTTAAAGATATAAAATTCCCAATGTGTTCACATTGTTCATGAGAGATCACATGATTTTTTTCAATTTTAGTAATTCTAAATAAAATGAACAACTCTGATTCTTCTAGCTAGTATGTTCCTTTCACACAGGAAAACTGTATGTCTCTAGCTTCATGAGAAGTGTAGGAAGATAAAGCTGGCCATGAAGGCCGGAACCAGTTAATGAAGGGATTTATATATCATGCTAAAGAGTCTGGACTTCATCTTGTGGGTTAGCAGAAAGCTATTAAAGACTTTTAAGCAAGGGATTATCATGATCAAATTTCTAGTTTCTGGCAGTTACAGTGTGGAGGAGAATGAAAAAGGACAAAGACTGGAGGCAATGAACACAGTAAGTAAGCTCTGTTTATTCTCCTTCTTTACCTTCTGCTTTAAGATTCCCAAATACTGAGGTTCCAAACTCACTCATAGCTGCATCATCTTTTTCCCAGAATCACTTCACTGAATTGTACTCATCCCCCATAATACTGTTCATGAGTTTATGTTGTGCTCAGGTGCATATAAACAAGTACATAGGCATGTGCAAGCTTTTGTGTGTACATAAGCACTCTCACACACACACACACACCATAAGTCTGTGTCATCCTATACAGATCAAAACTATTGTATCCAGATCACCCAGAAATATATCAAAGAAAAATAGAATGTATATATGAGTAAGAGTGTCCTTGCATTTTTAGAAGTTGTATGGGATCTGGTCAAAAAATTGGGATGGGTCATGTACCTCTAAGAAAATAGCAGTTCAGATGCCTGGTGAAATTAATGTAAATGTTTCTATTTTCAACATATTTACAGTAGATTTCTCAAGAGAATGTCTCAACATGCAAGCAGAACTTCAAAAAATAATAGGAAATGGAATTGGAGAAGAGCGGGAATTTAAACATATCTTTTTACAGAGGGGATTGTAAAATAAAGCTCAAATGAAGAATTTTTTTTGCATCTATTGCTTCAGATTAGACACAGAAAACATGACTGAGGAAATTGAAAACTCACTTCTACCAGAAAAAAGAAAATAATAACTATTAAATTATATGAAATATTTGCAAATTACTCCAAAGCAGGGAAGTTTAAAGGGAGAAATAATAAAATGTTTCTGCTTCTGGTTATAATGAGTGTTTACAAGTCAATAAAATGCATAAGAACAGCTAAATTGCAGTTAATCTTTTTGATTTGCCATGTCTTCAGAAGTAGAGATTAACATAACCTACAAGAACTGCTAAAAGATAATATACTTTAGAGACACTTTAAAAAAATAAACATTTTAATTTATTAAATTGCTTCAGGTTGTCTTTGGAGCAACTTTTATATATTTTTGTCTTTCTTGTATTAGCAAAAATGGAGAGAAGTGGAGCCTAACTAATCTAAACAGTGAAGTGGAAAGAGGACAGGAAGTATGTGGCCTTTTTTGTTTGTTTATTGTTTGTTTTGGGCCACACCCAGTGATCTCAGGGGTTACTCCTGGCTATGCACTCAGAAATCGCTGTTGGCTTGAGGGACCATATGGGATGCCAGGAATCAAACTCAGGTCCTTCCTTGGTCAGACGCATGAAAGGCAAACCCCCTACTGCTGTGCAATTGCTCTGGCCCGATACGTGGTCTTTTATATAAACATTATTTTTCATGTGTTGATGGAAATAAAACCAGGAGCCTCATTCATATAATCAACCATGTGATCCACTGATGATTTGCATCCTCAGCTTACTCATGCCAATTATATAAATTACTGAATCACTAAGATTTCTTGGACCTTTGAAATATGGCCTTTAAACAGGTCTTATTTCATAAGAAAACCATTGTATATGCTGATGCCACTGTGAGATATTAGTGGGAGTAAGAGGACAGTTCTAAAAAACATAGTTATATAGTTTCTTTGATCCTGTGGGAGGAATGCACAGGTTCTATTTCTCAGCCTGATTATACCCATGAAGTAATGTGAATCATTTGACCGTGTAGGAGGCGTGGAAAATCACACACACACACACACACACACACACACACACACACACACACACACACACACAAAGACATCCAACACTGAAGCTACTGGTGAACATTGACATTAGTGGACTATAAGAGAAAGATAGAGAAGAAACTAGATTTTTGTAGTGTGTGAAATTATAGGTACCTCTTGTATTGCTCAGATGCTGAAAGCTTAATCAGCTTCTGTTAATGGTGAGCACTAATTCCAAAAAATGTTGTTCAAAGTTGTTTAGTTACTTATAACCACAATATTTACTAGATGATGGAGATAAGCTACTGGGTTTTTAGATGCCTTAACTCTATTCTAAAATATTCCTTTTTTTTCTTTATTTGTAAGACCTGATACCAAGTCTTTAGTAATTAAATGTCTAGTCTTTACTAATTAAAAGCAGATCTAGTCTGCTCTAAATATCATGGTGAATAATTTTTTGATACAAAGGGAAATGAAAGTAGAAAAGGTCTATCCTTGTTGGCAAAGATATGAGGAGAAAGTAATCATAATGTCTTGAGAATTTGAGAAGGCAACTTTTTTTATTTTTGTCTCCAATGGAAAGAAAGAACAAGATATTTCAGATCCTGGTGCAGGAGCCACCCAGAAGGCTCCCTGAGATACTGGGTGACAAATGACCTGTAAGTGGACTGTCCGGGTAAATGAGGGCAGCATTAAGCTATCCTCTATTTTGCCTACTCTGTTCGTGTTGCCATTTGTTTTCAGTGCTCCCCATAACTGAAACCCACTGGCCGTTCTGACCTTTCCTTACAGATTTGGCATTTAGTGGAATAAATCAGGATTAGCTCTGCCATTAACTTCAGACATGGTGTCTTTAACACAAAAGTAAGACCGTTACTGGCAGTTTTTGCACTTGGACAATATTGCATTGCTAATTTGGAACAGTAAGAATTAATCAGTTGGAGAAACTCGATGTTCCTTTGGGTAACACCAATCTCCCAAAATATTTTGACTGTTACTTGTTCACAATAAATTGGGAGTTGGGAGGTGAGGAAGGAGACAAAGATTTGTGTTTTTGGGAACTTGCCAGCACTTTAGATGTCTGCTAGCTTTTGAGAAGCAGAAAGAATTTTTTTTATGAAAGCATTTAGCAGTGATCAGACTGATGAACATATTTGGAGCCACAAAAATGATGTAATAATGGCAACAATGTTATTTTTACAGCATGAGAAGAAAGGAGGACAACTACCAGCTGCCAAACTCGTTGGTCACATTGATCCCTAATAAATCCTGAGTGAGCCTGCCCAATATTAGTCATAGGAGTTAAGCCTGTGAATCTGTTAGGACTTAAGATACATTACTTTTAGTTGGGAGGGTAAGAAAAAAAAATCTTCTGGCATATGGTAAGAAGGGTAATTTAGTACACATTCTTAATGTTTGAAAAGCTGTACTGAGGCAATATTTATTTTTTGGATGTATATCTTGTATTATCCAGAAAAAAAGATGGCAGTTTCTCATCAGAAAGAGTGGAAGGAAGTGCATGGAAAAGAAAATAAAGTTTATAAAGTTTTCAGGTATTAAAAAATATTGTTTAAGAATATTTGTGAGAATGTGCCCATATATAATTTAGAACGAACATTTCCTAAAAGCTAAGGAAAGCACAATAATTCCCACACAAGTGCATTTTTCTAAATTATTTCAGTCAATTGCTCTTCATAAGTCTATTAGCAATAGGTATTATTCATGCCACTATTTTGTTCATGAGAAAAATGACCTTTGATTTGAACAGTAGCTCAATGTAGCTAACATGACAATGTTGCTGGTTAATTGTGAAGTTTGGATTGTATATCAGATTTGAAAGACTTCATAGCCCAAGATCTGAAATGTGAAGCTAAACCATGGAGAATATTGACTTTTAGTAGCAATAGATTTAGTGATCAGAGGCACAGGTTAGAAGTGTATCAGGGGGCTGGAGAGATAACACAGCAATAGGGCATTTGCCTTGCATGCAGCTGATCTGAGGAAGGACCTGGTTCAATTCCTTTATGGTGCCCCAGCCTCCCTGGGGGCTATTTCTGAGTGCAGGGCCAGGAGTGACTCCTGACCAATGATGTGTGTGGCCCCAAAAGCAATCAATCAATCAATAAAGATTTTTTCTAAAAAGAAATGAATCAGGATACCTGGTCTAGGCTCTTTCACTTAAGAGATGTATGTGTTAAATAGGCTCTAAATGTCATATATGAATTGAAGATAATTTAATAGAGATTTTCTAGGAAAAATTTTTACTATGCAGAATCTATGTATAGAAGTACACTGTGCTAATAAAAAACAGTATTTTTGAGTATACAGTAAAGAATGAAATTTTTGAGGGATGATTGTTAGAATATGTTTATCAAGTTTCTTTAAGCTGTAATGCCCAAATTCCAATCCTAATATAGGGCAAAGTTCTGCAGCTTCTAACACCTTACAGATCATCATTTATACTACATATTGGTCTAGGGAGCCAACTATTTCTGGTTACAACCAAGACAGTACAACAAGGAATTTTCAACATTTTCACACCTATGGACCAGCACCAATAACCAGTGGTTGAAGAGTACTACTCCAAGACAATCAACTCATCATTCTGGAGAGAGACAGAGCAGAAATGTACCTACCTTCAATGTGACTCTTAGAATTACCTGCGTTTAAGACATAATGCCTTCAAATTTTGGTTTACTTTCTTAACCCAAACCAATAAATTACTTAATTATTATGTGAAGGGCCACTCCGTATCATTGCTCTCTCTAAATCAGTCTTGTGCAGTATAAACGACTCTATATTTTCTTCTTGATCTGTAAAGATTAGTGATGCTATGGCAGTATGTCAGATAAGCTTCAACTCTTGTTCCCTCTGGCACTGAAATGTAATTGGTTCAAAGCACACATGAAAGGGAAAGATTACTTGAGTCTTTCACATGGAAATTGCTTTTCCTGAATAGGTAATATGCCAAGACTCCTTAGGTAAAGCCTCATTAAAGCTTTACTCCCATCACCAAAACAATTTGTCATCTTAAAAGTCAATTTAGATTCATCTGGTCGGGTATTCTATTTTTTTGCTTTGGGGTTAAAACTGGTGATTTTCAGGGGCTACTGTGGCCTCTGTTCTCTCTCTTTTGGCAGTGCTCAGAGGATCATGGAGATTGACTCTGCCTCTAGGTTGCAAGGCATATGCTTAGCTTGTTGATCCATCTCTCTGATCCTGATTACTCTCGATTTCAGCTCCTTCCACTATGCTTCTGAAATTTTAATTCAGTCTGTAAAGTTAATTGACTTTTGGTGAAATAGAAAATTATACTGCACCCCCCCCCTTATTTTGCAAGCAGGAGCACTTCTTGCTGTGCTCAGAACTTACTCTTGACTCTATGTTTACAAATCACTATTAATTGTGCTCAGGGATCATAATTAGTGCTGAGTATTGAATGGTGGGCTGGCCCCATGCAAGGCAAGATTCTTATGTTATCACTCTGATCCCATAATTTATATTAATTATTGGTGTATGCATTTTCAACTCAATAAAATAATATTTGTATTTGATTTGTTTTTGGGTCACATCCAGCGACTCTCAGGGGTTACTCCTGACTCTGCACTCAGAAGTCGCTCCTAGCAGGCACTGGGGACCATATGGGATGTCGAAATTCGAATCATGTCCGTCCTGAATTGACAGCGTGCAAGGCAAACGACCTTCCCCTGTGCTATTTCTCCAGCCCTAGTATATAGTCTTTAAGGCAAAGATTACTCTACCATGATGTAAATGTGAATGAATGGTACAAGGCTAGTAGAAGATGTAGTTCTGTTGAAATGAGATATTGATTAGCTACCCATGAGCATCATTTCCCATGTAACTAGGTACATAACATAGTGCTTTGAACCCATAAGTAAAATATTATTTTTAAGTAAAACATTATTATCAAGATTGTCACCAGCTTCTAACAGATCTATAATGTTTGCATTTTTCCAATTCATTGCAAAGCACTACACATTTGGAGAAAAAGCAAGATGTTATATTATTTTATATAAAATGTTATCTAGAACTTTTTCTCAATGTTTCTTCTTTTCTAGAACATAAACATATTATATTCTAATCTAGCATTTCTTTCTTTTTTATGTCTTTATTTTGTGGAGGCACACTGGTCGTTTTCAGGAGTAACTTCTGGCTCATGTTCAGAGATCACGCTGGTTCTGAGCACTGGAATAACACTTTGTGGTCTCAGGGGACCACATAGGATGCTGGAAATCAAACCCAGGTTGGCAGCATGCAAGACAAACAACTTAATTGCTGCATTATCACTCCAATCCCATTTCTTTCTTTTTCTTTCTCTTTCTCTCTCTTTCTTTCTTCTTTCTTTTTCTTTCCTTCTTTCCTTTTTCTTTCTTTCTTTCTTTCTTTCTTTCCTTTCTTTTTATTTTTCTTTATTTCCTTTCTTTATTTTTGTTTCTTGAGTCATATTCAATGTACTCAATATTTACTCCTGATTTTGAGCTGTTCTAAGATGGATGACTCCTGATTGATTTCAGGAGACCATATACAGTGCTGGCATTAAATTCAAGTTGATTTTGTGTAAGGCAGGTGTCTTACCCATTATGCTATTTCTCTTCATAACCCCTTTCTCTTTTGCATTTTTGGGGATTTTTTTTTAGGTTTTCAACTGCAGCCCCAGATTTATTGCTAGAAAACTACTTTTTTTGAGTGGAATATGATTATCATATTTTTGTTTGCTCTTGGGCTATCCCAAGTAATGCCTAGGACTTACTCCTGACTCTATGGTAAGAATCATTCATTCCTGGCAGTGCTTGGGCTACCATATGGGGTACAGAAGACCAAAGAATGGCAGTAATTGACATGACAAGCACCTTAACATCAGTGCTATCACCCTGGACTCCAATTAGTACCACTATTAAGTCCTAAAATAAGGCATTGCAGCTAGTAGGTGCAAAAAAACGCAAACAGATAGTTGAAGTCAGAATACAAAAAATCTTCATGCTTGTAATATGTTTCCCCTAAGAGAATTGGTTCCTGTAGTTGTAATACTTGATTTGTTACATTTAAAATGAAATATAGAGGGAATTTATCAGTCATATTATTGACCTTGTAATGGATTCTCATTTCACTTCATGTGACTGCCCTAATTAACCAAAATGGGATCTAAAGATAACACAGAAACTAGTTCTATATTATACATATTTTATTTATTTATTTATTAGTATTACTATTTAAGGATACCTAAAACAGTCTTGGCCCCTTGAGTATAATAAGGAAGGGAAAAACTGAGAAGAAAAGAAGTCAAGTGGAGAAAGAAGAGAAAAATAAGTGATTGAGGAACAGGAAAAAGTGAGCATACGATAGACATGTGCTTCTCCATTTTCATCCATATCGCTATCGCAAGGACCTATTTTTAATGTAAATCTTTATTTAGGCACCATGATCACAAGCATGTTTGTAGTTGGGTTTCAGTCATAAACATAGTACCCTTCTTCACCAGTGAAACAATCCCACCACCAATGCATCTTGCCACCCTGCCTATATTCACTACAGGCATTCTACTTCTCTCATTCTTTAACATTGTCATGCTAGTTGTTAGTGTAGTTATTCCCTCTAACAGTGTTTAGCACTCTTTATGGTGAGCTTCAAATTGTAAGCCTGTCCTTCAGGCCCTTTCAGCCCTTAACTCTATGGTCGCTGGGCCTTATTACAGTAATGTCTTTAATTTTTCTTAAAACCCATAGATGAGTAAGACTATTCTGTGTCAATCTCTCTCCATCTGACTTATTTCATTCAACAAAATAGATTCCATGTACATCCACATATAGGAAAATTTCATGACCTCATCTCCCCTGATGGCTGCATAATATTTTATTGTGTATATGTACCACAGTTTCTTTAACCATTCATCTGTTGAAGGACCTATGGTTGTATGTCCATATGTATGGACATATGGCTATTGTAAATAGCACTGTGATTAATATAGGTGTGTGTGTGAGGAAGGCATTTTTGTATTGCGTTTTTGTATTCCTAGGTTATATTCCTAGGAGTGGAATAGCTGGATCATATGGGAGTTCAATTACCAGTTTTCTGAGGAATTTTCATATTGTTTTCCATAAAGGCTGGACTAGATGGCATTCCCACCATCAGTGAATAAGAGTTCCTTTCTCTCCACATCCCAGCAGCACTGATTGTTCTTGTTCTTTGTGATGTGTGCCAATCTCTGTGGTATGAGATGGTACCCCATTGTAATTTTGATTTGCATCTCCCTGATGATTAGTGATGTGGAGCATTTTTTCATGTGTCTTTATGGCCATTTGTATTTCTTCTTAGAGGAAGTGTCTTTTCATTTTTTCTCCCCATTTTTTGATAGGGTTATAATTTTTTTTATTAAGTTCTGTCAATACCTTGAATATTTTGAAGATTAACCCCTTGTCTGATGGGTATTGAGTGAATAGTTTCTCCCATTCTGTGGGTGGCTTTTGTATCCTAGGCACTATTTCTTTTGAGGTGCAGAAGCTTCTCAGCTTAATATAGTCCCATCTGTTTATGTCTGCTTCCACTCGTTTGGAGAGTATTGTTTCCTCCTTGAAGATGCCTTTAGTCTCATTTTGAAATACACAACCAACTTGAGAGAAAAGTACAGATAATTCAAGTATACTCCATTCTCAAACATGACAAGACTACCACAGTATCAAAATTACAAATCAGAATGGTGTCTGTTAAAATAAAAACAAGAATGGCCCTATACTAATACATCTTAATAATGCCAAATGAATATTTCCCCTTTTCATTTTAGCCTGAGGTCAAACATTCCTGTTTGGATAAAATCATTAGTTATATATATATATATATTATTAGTTTTATATATATTATATATTATTAGTTATATATATCCACAAGTATTATATCTTTGAAAAATATCTATTGCTCTATAAATTACTTTTCCTCATTTATGTTTTGCTTTATATGCAGGGTCTGTCTATTAGTAATCAAGGTATTGAACCTGGGTTGGCAGTATGGAAGACAAGTAGTCAAATACCTTAAACCTTGTACTATATGTCTGGCTTTATCAATTTTTTTAAAGACATGACATTTTTTTCTTTTGATTTTTGGATCATTTCTGGTGTTGTTCAGGACTGACTCTGACTCTGTTCTCAGGACTCATTCCTGATGGAGCTCAGGGGACCCAATGGTGTGCCAGGTGAACCTAGGTAGCTCATTGCAAGACAAACTATGTTGTGCTATTGCCATTTTTCTCATCAAGGATCAACATTGTTGTTTACAGAGTTATCAATAGTTAAGTTTCAGACATATAATGCTTCATTACCAATCCCATCATCAGTGTCTTCCTCCCTCCACCAGATTCCATCCCATACAACCACTACCTTCCTCTACCCCAGCCTGCCAGAATAAGAGGCACATTTTAATTTTAATTATTAATGTATGAGACCCATGATTTTATTGTTGTTGACTCTGTGGCTTGGATATCTAGTTCTCTCCTTTCTTAACACCATCAATACACCTGAGTCCCCCTTGGCCCTTGTTCCCTTTTATTTCACATCTGTCTTTCTAGTTTTAACCCTCTATCGTTGTTTAAGTGTTAACTGTATATCCAACCTTTATAACCTTCTAGTTGACAATTCGAGTATTAAGGGAGTGATTATTTGTAGCTATTTGAGGATATAGCTTTCCCTGTTTGCCCTTTTCTCCATTCTTTGCAACAGAATCATTGAATGAGCTCCTAGGGATCTTGCCACCTTCTCCTGGCTGAGCCTCACTCACTTTTTTGATCAAGTAACAACTAAAATACGCTTCTCTGATCCCATCTATCAGCAATGCTCTAAGCCTGGTTGCACTACACTTCCCCTCCCTTATTTGCCTAGCCTGACCTACAAGAGCCCTTTTCTGCCCCTATTGTTCTACCCTCTTGTGTAAGAGCTTAACCTTGCTGCTAGGAAAATATCTCTCTTCCCCAATTTAGCCAAACTTTATTTCTCTTTCATTTTCCCAAAGATCATGTTTTGATAGGTTTTTAAACCACTCTGTTTCCTCCTGAGCAAACATAGTTTCTGAAAACAGAGTATTCCTGGCACTTACTTACCTTCTTTGTTTGCCTTCTCTGTGTTTGTGTTTGAATAAATTTTACTCGGGTTCTTCTTAACTCAAGAAAGAGTAAACTATGCTCTGTGTAATATGGACTCTTCTATTGAAAATGGAGTAAAAACACACTTTATTGATGCAATAATTTTCTCTCTGTGTTCATACTGAACCCCTTGAAGACCATAGCTCTCCTGAGATAAATTATATGAATATAAAGTGGAAAGTCACTGCACTTCACCCTTTGGGTACTAACTGCAAGTCAGGAGAAAGGCTGACTCAGTTTTTTAATGATGTTCATAGATGAAGTTATGTTATTTAAACAGAACTCAATTTCTGAAATATAAAGACTTGGTAAGAAATGAATACAGGGGCTGGGCGGTGGCACTGGAGGTAAGGTGCCTGCCTTGCCTGCACTAGTCTTGGACAGACTGCAGTTCGATCCCCTGGTGTCCCATATGGTTCCCCAAGCCAGGAGCGACTTCTGAGCGCATAGCCAGGAGTAACCCCTGAGTGTCACCGGGTGTGGCCCCAAAACAACAGGGGCTGAGTGATGGTATAGTGGTACGACATTTGCCTTGAATATGGCTGACCTGGGACATAGACAGGCTTGATCCCTGGCATACCATATATCTCCCCAAAGTTTGTCAAAAGCGATTTCTGAGTGCAGAGCCATAAATAACCCTTGAGTACCTCCGAAATGAATACAATAAAGCTAAAACCATTCATTATATCAAGCAGCAAAATAGTCTGGCCAGTGATATTTGACACAAAATATCTTTCTTTTTCTATTATCCTTTAAAACTTTTCTGAGTCTTCACTGCAATGCTAGAGAACTGGTTTCCAGAATTCATAGGCAACTGCAAAAACATGCACATTAACGCCTAGAAAAACAATTTATTGTGGTCTACCATCTCCTAAATAGCTGCGCTACTGAAGGAAAATTGTCATATAGCATACTGCATCAAAAACTATGATGAGTGACTGTACAACAGATCAAGTAGAACATTTGCCTTGCATATAGCTGACCTGAGTTCAACCACTGGCATCCCATAAGCTCTTAGCACTTCCAGGATATCCCTGAGTGTGGAGCCAGGAGTAAGCCCTGAGCATCAGCTGGTTTGGCCCAAAAACAAATAAACAAACAAAAAATCAAGCGTACACTCAAACAAAAACATGTAACAATTCCTGAGTAATTATCTAAAAAAAAAAACAAAAAAATATTTTTAGGGTCCAGAGTGATAGTACAACGGTATGGCCTTTGTCTTGCATGCAGCCGATCCAGAACCAACCTGCTTCAATCCCCCAGCATCCCATATGGTCCCCCAAGCCAGGAGCAATTTCTGAGAGAATGTCCAGGAGTAACTCCTGAGAGTCACCATGTGTGGCCCAAAAAACTCAATATATATATATATATATATATATATATATTTATACACATTTATATATATACTTATACACATTTATATATATATTTATACACATTTAGCTATATATATTTATACACATTTAGCTATAATATATTGTATAATATATCATATAATATTATAAGTATAATATATATTATGCTTATATTATATGATATATTATACAATATATTATAGCTAAATGTGTATAAATTCTAAAACATTTCAAATATAATATTTTTATTTTTAAAACCTCAAAGATGTCACTAACGATAGATTATATATATAATATATATATAGCTATATATATAGCTATAATCGGGAACCAGGATTTATGTCTATCTTTCCAGATTAATTATTCCTGCATTGTTTCTTCTCTTATAACCCAATAAGTAACACTTTGTAGCTATAGATAAAACCAAAATTTTAGCTTTATTGCTAATATAATCTGGACTGGAGAACACAACTTAGTTTTCCATTTTCCATAACTTTTTACTATGTATTTATGCCTACTTAGCAATATGTTTATTGCTAGAGTCACTTTGCCAGTTCAGTTTGATCTAAGAACCTTAGGAGGAAGAAGGAAAGAAAAGAGCGAGGGAGAGAGGGAGAAAGGAATTTGAGCGCAGAAGTAAGCAAAAATAAGGAGATGAGGAAGGAGAAGAAAGAGAAGTAAAATAAGTGAAGATAATGAGGACAAGGAAGCAGAGGAGGAGGAAGAGGAAAAGGAAGATGAAGAGGGGAAGGAGAAAAGAATGGAAAAATGTGTCGTGTTTTTTTCACCTTGCCAACAAGAAAATTCCAAATTATGAGGAAACACAAGTCACTGAGGCAGTAAGAAAACCCATAGGCAGGTTCTATTTAGAAGCTCCTTAGAACTGGCTTTTAAAAAGCTTTTAAAGAAGTTCTTTAAAAAGAACGTTTAAAGAAGTTCTATTAGTGTAGAACAACTACACTAATAACTAGCATAACAATGTTAATGAATGAGAGAAGTAGAATGCCTGTCTCAAATACAGGCAGGAAAGAGGGAGGAGGAAGATCAGGGGCATCGGTGGTGGGAATGTTGCACTGGTGAAGGGGGGTGTTCTGTTTATGACTGAAACCCAATTACAATCATGCTTGTGATTATGGTGCTTAAATAAAGATTTTGTTAAAAAATTAAATAAAGAAGCACCTTTTATTAAAAGTCTAAGAACTGTGTAGAAAGATGTTCAATAAGTTCTAAAACATTTAAAATACAATATTTTTACTTTTAAAACGTAAGCATCACTAAAATAGATTATTAATTTGTTCAACCGTACAGTGCCTGTAGATGGACAACAAATTATGACCAGTTAAATATTGTGTTAATTCCTCTTCTTTTCTTCTGTAAGAATTAACCTACTTAATAAACTAGAGAAATTTAACAAATTAAATAATAGATCTATGATATTTTAAAATATAGGCTTTAAATTACAGCATATTATGTGATCAGTGCAATTTACATGTAACACCTTTGAAATATTTTTGTGAAACTGCTAAAACTGTGAGAGGGTATATATAAGTGTGGCATTGCTCTTTAAGCTAAGTTTTCTCTTCTAACATTTTACTTATATACTACAATTCTAGTGAAAAATGCCTAAACATTTTCAAAGTTATGAACCAACCATGGAATATCTGGCAGCTTCTGAAGTCTTAGTAATGTAATATAAACCTAATGTAGATAGATAAAAACATTTTTAGTTAAGAAACAATGTAGTCTCCAGCTCTTTTAAAATTTCTCAGAGGTGTCAATAACTGCCCATCATTAATACTATTGGGGGGGGGTTCACACCCGGCAGCACTCAGGGGTCATTCCTTACTCTACACTCAGAAATCTCTCCTGGCAGACTCGATGAACCATATGGGATGCCGGGATTTGAACCACTGTCCTTCTGCATGCAAGGCAAATGCCCTGCCTCCATGCTATCTCTCTGGCCCCCAATAATTTATTTGATTTTAATGTTTTTAAATCTTCAGTCTAGTGATGCACAGTTATAAAGTTGTTGATAGTAAAGTTTCAGTCATATAATCTTCCAATACCAATTTTTACTTTAATATTTTTATACTAGCACATATTTTTTAAAATATGTTTCTTAATTTGTTTTGAGACCACACTAAATAGTATACAGGTCTTACTACTGAATTTGCACTCAGAAATTACTCCTGGCGGTGCTTGGGGGATTATATGAGATGCTGAGGAACAAGCTCAGATTGGCCAAGCACAAGCAAGAGCCTTGCCAGCTGTGTTATCACTCTGTACCCTCTCCCATTTTTTTAAGATGCTATGATTCACAATGTTTTTAAATAACACAGTTTCAGACATAGGTTTCGAAACATAACTGTTGCCAGAATGTCAGCATCCTATACCAGTATCTCATGGTTACCTCCAAATACCCCCTATTGCTATTTTTGAAGGGTCACTCCGGGATGTGCTCAGGGATTACTCCTGGCTATGTACACAGAGATCAGACCTGCTGAGCCATAGAAGACCAGATGAGGTGACATTGATAGAACTTAGGTCAGCTGCCATGCAAGATCACTGTTCTCTCTATCCATGTTTCAATCTCTTCACCTCCTCAATTACCCACTA
>PVKC010030176.1:0-14897 GCA_004027635.1 Crocidura indochinensis | reverse complement strand
CCTCAATTTTCCTTGCTATAAAATAAATGGTTCAAGGATTTTGATGCTCTAGAACAAACGTCTCCAAACTTACCTGACTTACTGCCTCCCTTCCAGAAAAACAAAAAGACAATCATTCTATGTTTCCCTGGAAATCTACCTCCTTTAAGCAGATGACAGAAAGTGTCCCGCCATGGTACCCAAGGTTACTATAACCTGCATCATTTCTGGACTGGACTGGGGGTTCAGTCTGGAAAACAGGATAAAGACCCCTTTTGCCCTAGCACAAAGATTTCAGAAGAGCTTTAGGTCAACTCCCACCCCACCCCAGGATACTGCTTACACAGAGCTTGCTTACACCCACTTTCTGAGCCCTGCTCTGGAAGCCACCACCCCATGAATGTGTTTCCAGGGGTAGACAGAGGGGGAGTGGGAAAGACTCAGACAGCGCCAGCTTACTGGGGTGCAGCTTCTCCAGCAGCCATGGAGCTGTTTGCCGAGCTCAGCAACATATTTGCAAATAACCCAGAATACACATATTAGGAAGCTAACAAGTTGCCTGGCATTGAAAATATATTATACACAGTGTCACATATATTTAATATGCATCCACAATAATCCTTTTCCCCACCACCACAGATGCATGTGCTTGCTGTTTTCCCATGCTATCACTACCAGCCTGGGCACTAACTCAACCAGAATTCTCTAAACCTACCAGTAGCACTCCATGTATACTTTCAAAGATTGAGGGCGCCCCCTGTAGGACTGACCTTGGCCAATTAAGACTGAAACTGTGCTCTCTACCTCTCTCGCTCGCTCTGCACTTTTGCTTTCTTCTCCCTGGGAACATTACTTCAACCACACAGAGAACTTGTTTTTTTTTTTTTTTTTGACAAGACTACTCCTCCAAGTATATCCTGGCTCAACCCTGAGCCTGAAGGGCTGGATCTCTTCAATCCAGAGAGTAGGCAGAGCTGTAGTTCAAACCTGTATTCTGGACTCATTGACTCCTCACTCCAGAGCTCAGAGATACAGGAATAAACACTCAAACTCTCTTATGTCAGTCACCTGAGAGAGGATGGGGTGGAGAAAGACATACCATCTAGTATGTTTAGAGACTGAACTTTTTAAAGGCAGCAAATGGAAGTTTCAGAAACTGATATGGTAGGAGCCAGAAACTAGGGATCATACTTCCCAGAGTCCTCATAAGGTTGTCCAAGACGCAATCTCAAATGAGTTCTTACAAGAAGAGGTGTTTTTCTGGTGGAATCAAGGGAGGGGGCCCATGGCCAAAAGGCCAAAAAATAAAGTCACTGAGTCATAAGAACACAGAACTAGGGGACAGTGAAGAGGCTGGAAATACTGGTTGTCAATGTTTCTGGAAAGAACAAAGGGTAGATAGCTAGAAACACAAATCAGAATCTGGATAGCAATCAATGGAAAACCATAAAGGACATTTTTATTGATATTGTTTATGGGACCACAATCCAACAGTTCTTAGGGCCTAGTCCAAGCTTTAAACTCAGGTATCATTCCTGGCGGTGCTCAGGGCACCATAGCAGCACTGAGAAATAAATCAAGATTGGCTACTTGAAAGGCAAGTTCCTTATCCCCTGTACTATCTCTCCAGCCCCCAAAGGAAGATTGCAGAAGAAAACACTGCATGAGATGGACAGGGTAGCCTGAGTCCTGGGAACTGGCTGGAGCATAGATGAGTGTCAAGAGAGAAGTTGCAGCTAGAGATGGTATGTGCACAGTGGGGAACTCAGAAAATGGCCTGTGGTGGTGAGGAGGGATTGGTTTGGGAATGTAAATGGGTCTTAGAGAGAGGGCAGTGGACAACAGCATATGTAAGATAGGATCAGGAGCCCAGCACGCATGTCTGGGAAATCCAGGAGCCAGGCAGAGCTCTGTAGTACAGAGAAAGAGCAGAACTGATGAGCGAATGAACTTGCTCAATGACTGAAATGCCTGCAGGGTACAGAAGCTAAGCCTGAACTGGACAGAAGGATGAAGAACCACAGGGGGCTGGAAGGGTTGCTTGGAGGTATAAGTGCTTACTGGAGGGAAAAAGGGAGAGTGGGTCCTCAGGGCCAAAGAGAGGTCAAAGGGACTGATCTGCAAAGGATAAGCACTCACCCAAGACTGAGAAGGAGCCCCAAAGTGGTACAGAGTCTCCTAATTAGGAGAGATGGGGCACAAGGCATCCACAGGGAACAGCAGTTACTCAGCACACTCTGCCCTCTTCTCTCCCACCCTTGCCCCTTTCCATCTGTTCTTGGCATGGCCTCCAGAAAGACTTTGACATTGTAGTTAGACCTCTGGCTCCTATCCTTTTGATTCTTTCTGCTTCTCTGAATGGCATCTAAAGTTTCTCCACAGCAGGGGAACTGGAGCAATGGGACAGTTAGTAGGGTGCTTGCCTTGCACATAGTAGACCTGGGTTTAATACCTGGCACCCCATCGAATCCCTGAGTACAGAACCAGGATAAGCTCTGAGTACTGTCAGACATGGTCCTAAAACAACCACAAAAAGTTATTCCCAGCCTTTCAGTGTCTCATGAACTAACACCGTAACCCCCTCTATCTCACCCCCATTAGGTCTCCCATTAAGTCCCCACCATGCACACAGACCTTCTGCTACTTGCACCCTCAAATTCTACCCAACTCATACCCCAGGGTCTTTGCACATGAGTTTCACCAAGAACCCTGCAACTGGGACTCACTCTTCTCCCTTTCACTTGTTTTCACTTCTCAATGTAAAGCTTCCCTTTTCATGGTTTCTAGTAGGAAATTTACAGCCTTGGGGGTGTGGGGGCATGGGATTAGTCCAGGGAAGGTACAGCATGACATTGGTGATGGAGGGAAGTGGTCAGTCTGATGGAAAATGAAGTATTGAAAAGAGGTATAAAGTGCCTAAAGATAAGCAGTGGAGGGGGGCCTGGAGGGAAACTGTTGACATTGGTGGGAAGAAGTGGACACAGTGAGGGACTGGAGTTAGAAACTTGTAGCCCTAAAACTTGAAACTCAATCATCTCAAATTATATCTTCCCTGCATTTCTAGATCTTTTCCCTCTCTCCTCTCTGGTCCATCTTCCATAGCAAGGCCACTGATCCCTGACCTCTGCCAACCCAGTGCAGTGAAATACAGTCTAGAGCAGCAGGGACTGTTTCTCCTGTTTAATTCCTCACTGGTGCTTCACTATATGCCCAGCCCATTGCAGGGACTCAATACTTTTTATTGAATGGATTCTGGAATGGTGTTGAAGATGAATATTAAAAGGTTCTTGTTGAGAATGACCACCAGGACTGGCCCCACTAGGTGGGGCAAAGGGCTGACTATAGGAGGAAGCCAGCCTGAACCAGCATAAACTTCCAAATGCTAAATTCTTACAGGGAGAAAGGTAGTTCAAGTAAGAGAGAAGACTGAAGCCTAGGAGTCAGAGTCCAGGTCCAAAAAGATGTAGAGAACTAGAAATTACTAGGCCAGAGAGTTAGTACAGCAGGTAAGGCACTTGCTTGAATGCAGCTGATCTGGCAGATCATATGGCACCCTGAGCTCCACCAGGAGTGATCTCTGAGTGCAGAGCTAGGAGTAAGCCCTCAGCACTGCCAGGCATGACCCCAAAGCCAAATAACAAACAACCCTCTTTCTCAGAAATATGAATTGTTGAGCAAACAAAGCTGATGATTATCCCCTTTTATTGTCCCTCTACTAGAGGGAAAACAAAGGCTGGGTTTGCAGTGCTATCTCTCACCAGTCTACCCTACTTGACCAGATCTTGTCCTGATCATATAACCTTCTATGTCTCAGTTTCTCCGCCTGAAAAAAATGGTGAGCCTGGAAATTCCTGCCTCTCACATTACCCAGAGAGGAGATGAGCAAAGAGCCAGCCATGCAGATGTTCTTAGCAAACAGCAGCTCCATATCCTTGTTTATCTGTTCAAGCAGGAAGGACACTGTGGGGCTACGGAGGGACCTCAAGAGGTAGACTCCATGCTGAGCATGTGTGAATCCCTAAATCAGTATTCGATGACCCACCTGGCACCTCTGGAGACAGCCTTGTTGCCCCCTGCATTGAGGGTCCTAAATTCTCAAGCCAAAGGATCCCCAAGGAGGTCCCTATAATAATAATAAAGACAGAAATTTGATAATGCTTCTATTACATCAGCCAACACCAGGGCATCTTTTTCTCGAGTTTTGCTGTGGAATGGAATGGATACCTCAGCTCAACCTTTCCTGCACAATTTCTCTACAGCAGCAGGAGGGAGGATGCCAATTGTCTTCTGCTTTAGAGGACCTCAAACCACCTTCTGAGTGATGAAGGCAGGTTCCAATGCCAATCTGACCAGGAGGGTCCTCGGACGTCGGAACAGGCATGAGCTTAAGAGAGGATGCTCTGCTACCACTGATCCTAGAATGCTCAGACCTACAACCCAGATGTCTGGAACCAGAGATGGGGAAGTGGACTATGTCTCTGTGGCTTCTCATCTCAGCTCTACTTCTGATCTAATTGTGCCCTCTTGGGCAAGACCGAAAACTCTCCAAGCCTCACAATAAAGTCTCACAACCACCCTGCAAAGACGATTTTATGCTCCCATTTTACCCGTGGAGAAAGTGAGACTCAAAGAGGTAAAACAATTTACCTGAGATCACACAGTTTATCAATCCAGGTCCCAGCAGGAAGTTGATGATGAAGAAGACTGAAATAACCCAAGGAAAGTTTAATAAAAGAACTATTTGTGAAGGCCTGGGCAAAGAATCAGAAAACTACAAGGGGTAAGGAAGGTCCTGGGGGCAGGTAACTGGAGATGCCTTTAACTGCAAGAGACAGTCCTAGAATTCAAGGTGGGAAAGAACTGTGTGGAGAAGGCCACCTGCCAGGGCCTATGACCTTTCATTGACAGGCAGACAAGAAGATGAAAAAATAAATACCTATCCTTGATCTTACCTTCCCCTCATCACTTGCTGGTAGTCTCTATGGAATCAATACATCCAGAAGTCAGGGGGGAAAAGGACCCTCTGACGCCATATAAATATATCAGCCTTCTTAAGCACAGCCAGGAAGAGTAGATCTGGAGGTGGAATGGAACTAACTGTCCAGCACATGCTGCTAAAATCTGAGAAAGCAGACGTGCAAATCTGAACTGGAGATATCAGATTGGTCCCATTTTAGTGCCATTTCCTTTAGATCTTCACTGAATGTTCATTGCATGGTTGGGGAAAGATAGAAGGGTGGGTTGGGTGAATGAAGCTTGGATAGATGGGTGAGGTATAAAATGAATGGAAGGAAGGAGGGAAAGAGGGATGGATGGATATATAGATAGATGAGTGAGTAGATGATGGATGGACAGGTGGGCAAAAAGCTGGATAGAGATAAGGATGGGTAGATGGCTAGATGAATAATTCCTGAAGCCTTCTTAATTTATGTGACTAATTGCCACATGAGTAGCAATGTAAGTTTTCTAGAAGGTTTATTTCTAATCCAAAAATGAGTTCTAGGGAAAACATAAAAACCTCTTCCCAGTTTCTAAGCCCCTGTAGGAGTTGCTTTTCTCACTCTGGCCTCTGGTTCATTTTTTCTGTGGCTGCTGCTATTACTGTTAAAGCTGTTCCTCTCTCCAAGCTTTGAGCCTTGAGTTAGTCTGGACCGACAGCAAACAAAGCTAAGAGAAGGCAGAGGTCTGAGGGAGCTGTTGACCCCACTCCCACCTTACTGCTTCCCCCAGGCTGGAGCGCAAAGATGAGTTAGCAAGCTTTTCTGTTAGTCCGAGGGAGCTGTGGGGGTGGATGGAGGAGGGAAGTGGGAAGGCAGGATGTTCGCTATAATTATTTTCATTGATTTGTCTACTTGGATCCCAAGTGCTGTGAAACCGTTGTGACATTTAATAAAAATAATTCAAGGTAAAAATACCTCTTCCTCCCGACTACCTCCTCCCCCTTCATCAGCATCCAGCTTTCAGCTCCCTTTTGGCTGCGGACTCTCACCTGTGATATTGGGCAGCCTGGGCAGACTTGGGAAGAGGCTAAGAATGGGGCAACCTGGACCTGAGCGGCAAAGGTCAAGGGCTAGACTTTTGTGTCTTTGGAATGAGAGAACACTGATCCAGTGTAGAGGGTCTTAATTTAAAGACAACCATGCAAGTCTGGATTCTACCTAGGCACAGAAGCATACTTTCCATCAGGGTTCTATCTGCTGAGTTCATTTCTGGTCACTAGACTTGACTATGAAAGGAGTCCCAATTCACTCCAACTCTTTTATTGTTTCTTGCTATTTTCCAAGCCACTGGATGATTTTTCTTTCTCCTTTTTGTCCTCAGTTAGTTGTGAAATAATATTCAGCCCATTATACATAGAGGGTGACCTGATGTATTGAAACATGTCTACCTGGTGTGGCCCACTAATTTTATGTTTGATACTTGAAATAAAAGAACCTGGATCCTGACCATTTCTCCTCATTGGAATACTAAGGAAACTGAGGCTCAGTGAATGAAAGCTACTGTCTTAGAGATCCACAGCAGGAGAAGGATGAGGCCAGAGCTCAGCATGAGTCAGCTCAAAGCTGATGATGCTCACAGATCTTTCTATGGGTTCTCACTGCCTCTCCCTTTGGAGTTCAAGACTGACCTAAACTCAGGCTACTTCCTTCCGAATAAGAGTTGTGGGAGCCACACCCTAGGTCCGCAGAGGAAAGCAAGCAGAGAGAGAGGATGGTTTGGAGATCCTCCTCATTTGGGAAGTTTTCTGGAACCATCCCTGGCTGTCAGGAGAAGATGTAATAAGGGTGACCTCCTAGGTTTCACGGATTCATTAAAGCTCATGTTCCGGGGTAAATGATTGCTTTCCCCCAGTCCTGCTGAAAAGAAAATCGATCGACTTTCTTGTAGATTTAGAATGGGACAGTTGGCAATTAGAAAACACTTCCCCAGGCAGTCACTGGGGAAAGGTCTCATTCTACCTCCCTTTCACTCTGCCTGTGACACTGAGGCTGGACTTTTGGGTATGCAGCAAGTCATGGGCTTAACTTCCACTCAGGGATCCCCTGGGTTTAGATTCTCCATCTTTGTGGCTGCATTTCACTTGGCTTCCTCTCTCCCCCCTACTCCCAGCCACACTGCCACACCCCCAGCTTGTCCCTGTCCCTGTCAGCTAATGGATTTTTCTCTGTACTGAGAGATTTACTAAACAACTGAACTAGGACGCATTAAGTCTGTGGGTTTGGAGGTTTGTTTTAGAGCAATTCTCGCCCGGAGAACTGGCTGCTGAAATTAAGATGCATTCTTCTCAGCAAATATTGATTTCAACTAGAAGCAAATCCAAGAAGCTTTCTGCTCTCTGAATGTAAGTACTGGAAGCTGCCGTTTGCACTCTGGAAGGGGTCACCTAGGTGCACCTCACCTGAGACCCAGGAGAGGAGGTGGACAAGAAGATTCAGGGTAAGCAAAAGCTGAAAACTTACCTTAAAAAACAGACCAAACTGAGCTTTACTTGGAACCTTGCTGTTGCTCCTGTATTGAGCTGATTATTCCATAGAGTCTGTTTACAGACCCTGGGCTCAATCCTATTCCAGATAGAAATGGTAAAGCTGTAGTGTCAAGCTCTCAACTTCAGGCTCCCCATCTAAGCTGGTTTCCAGAGAAATCTAGGAACCTTGGCCTAACTAACTCCATCTTGCCTCTCTACTTCCCTATCCCAACAAAGGAGTATATGTGTGGCGGTGGCGGGGGGGGTATGTTCAACCTGGAAAAGCACACATGTCTTACATGTCTTCTTCTTCATCCACCATAGATGCTTCCATTTTCTCTCCAGATCTCCCTACTTCCCAACCTTTAGTACCCCACACAGAACCTATAGAATGAAAATCAGCTGGAGTAAAATTCTTGATCCTATTCTGGAGCCTTTTGATTGTGGGATTTGAGCACAAATCTTCTCTCTAGGCCTTAGTCTTAGTTTGACAAAGCAGAGAAATAGTCTTGTAGAATGTTTGCAGCAACTGGAAACAAATCATGGCTGCCATGACTGAGCTCTCGAGGACATCCATCACCTCAACCTTCCCAATTCCAACCAACCTTCTCAACACTTAGTAAAGGTGCTTGATGGGTCACTCATTAAAAATAGATCTACCCAAAGGACTGTAAGGCAGGCAGTAGAGTTCTTAGGATATATGCCAACTTAACACAAATAAAAGAAACATTCTTCTTGAGAGGGGCACTGGGATACTTCTCTAAGAAGTATGTAGGGAAAGATGATCAGTACATGAGATATTCTGCATCATGAATCATATGCCAAAGTTCATGACTAACTCAGAAGAACATGAAGCAAGCTTTATAACTGAGAGTATGAGGTGCTAGTGAGAATTAGAACTCCTATACATGGCTAAAATAAGAGAAGAATGGATAGTCATCCTTAGAAACAATTGGTACCTTCTTATAAGGTTCAACACAGGAATTGAAGGCTAATACCAGGGATAGGGTGTTAGGGATGTGGTTGACCCAGGCTTGATACTTGGCACCTCATATAGTTTCCAGAGTCTTTCCAGGATGATCCCTGAAAGCGTAGCTAGGTCTAATCCTGAGCATAGCTGGGTATAGTACCAAAACAATTATAAAATTAAGTTCAACTTATAACACTTACTTCTAGGTTTTACCCAAGAAAGCATAGGGGGTCTAGGGCTGGTCTTGTTTTATGGGTACCCAATCAAGAATTTTTGTCGAGTGTTGAAAATATTAATGGGGGGTGCAGAGTCTGGGTGCTGTCTAGAGTTCAATTCTATATGTCATTTGACCAAGTCTAGTCTTGAGTGTGCCCAGACCTGAACACTGGGAGTTCCCCTTCACCAAACAAAAAAGTGAATAAAGCCTGACAAACAACCTGGCATTTGAATGTATAAAGTAGGTTTATTAATCATTGGAAAAATGAAAATGATTCCAGGGTCAGTGGAACCAGGAAACTCTTAACAACAAACTGCAAGGAAGCAGGCAAGGATTACGAAAGAATATCAAATGCTGCTTAGGGACAGATGTCTGTGTCAAAAGGCTGTTGTAGATTTGTGGAACTTTCTGGAAAAGGAAAAGCTATTAGGATGGAGAACAGATCCATGAATGCTAAGGAGAGGCTCTAGGGAAGAGGTTGGTAGCAAAAGGATAGCACCTGAGTTTAATAGTCTCACTGCATCTGAAGAATGTGAATATATGACACTATGTATTTGTCCAAATCCACAGTATAATATGCTAAGAAGGACAGACTTTGCTTAAATCTTTACACAAATGCATTCTGTAAAGAAAAAAAATGTATACATAAAAGCTCAAAGAAATACTTTACTTGGCCATTTGGACATAGTTATGTTTAAACCATGACCCCAGATCTACCCAATCACAGCATCTTACTTCAGCACACTCTCTTTGCATCTTATATAACTTGAGGGTCTGTCAGGACAAAGGAAACTTTTTCAAGGGGAGCAAAGAAATAGTCTGGGCTCTTGCTTAATTATTAGCCTCTTCTTCTTTTCAAGGATTTTTTATGGAAACTTCCCCAAAATATATAAAATTGGACTGAAGTAGTCTCAGGGACTAGGTGTAGGAGATAGGGACAGTTTGGACAGATTTGAAACAACCATAGGACAACTTTGCACAGAGCTTTGTGCTTGGATTGGGGTGGGGGCAGAAAGACCTCCAGTTTTCTTCTACTTTTTCCAGCTTGAGTTTCAGGGAAGAGAGGCAAGCAGAGAACCTGGAGAAGAGTTGAAGTGATTGTGGAGACAAAAAAATCTCCATCAATTTCCTTTCTACTGAGGAGGAAAGGAAAGGGGTCAGGGGTTCTCAGCAGTAGTTTCTGATTGCTGGCCCCATCGGTCAATTGCATCTTTATTTACTTGCCCTGTGATCTGGAGCAAATTGCTATTGGTTGCTGCTTAAATGGGTTAAAGAAGCCAGAGACATAACATAGGAGTTTAAATACTTGCTTTACAGATGGCCAATCCTCAGCACCTCATATTTTACCATACATCATTGGGGGTGATTCCCAGAGATATAACCCCAAATATCACTAGGTATACATAACTTAACACAACCCACCCCTCAAATGGTGAATTATGGCTTTGCCTTAATTTCATCTCAAAAATGTAAAAATAATTGTGCCTACATCATAAGATCATAGGGATTTTTTATTTGTTTGTTTTGGGGTCATACCCAGATATTACCAAGGTTTATTTCTGCCTCTATGCTCAAGGATCACTACTGGCTTCATGAGACTATACGGAAAACATGGTGCCAGGTACCAAACAGAGCTGTCTGGTGCAAGGTAAGGGCTCTACCTGGCTGTACTTTTTCTGGTCCTGATGGAGATTATTAAACGAGTTAATATTTATTCACTCACTCAACAAATATCGATGCCTCCTTCCTTCGTCTCTGTTGCTGCCTTACGTGCTATGGATACAGATGAAAAAAATTCCTATTTTCCTGGGGTTTGCCTGTGGAAGCAAAGACAGAAGTAAGTCTACAAGTTGCTAGGCAGTGACAGGAAGGTGCAGAAGGGGTGGGGCAAGGATGCATCACACAAGTGTCACACATGTGCTGGTGAGGGAATGCTCTGTGAGGGGTACCATGGAACAGAGAAAGAAGTATAGGTAAAAGAAAAGGGAAGTGAGGTGGGGAGTGCCTCATACTTGCAGCAGGAATAATATGGGCAAAGATAGAGAGAGCAACATGTGTGTGAGTGTGGGACCAGCCAAGGGATCAATGTGGCTTTAGGAGAGAAAAGTGCAGAAAAGGAGGTCAGAGGTGAAGTGACAGGCCAGGGAATGGGGCTGTGAGATCATCAGATGTGCTTTAGTTTTTATTCTAAGTTGATTAGAAGACACTGAACATTTTTGAATAGTGACCTCAGACTCATACTTTTGAAGGATGTCTATAGGACTAGAGAAATAATATAGAGGTTAAGGTGCTTACTTTGTAGACAGCCAACCTGTGCTTCATTCCTAGTATCACATATAGTCCCCAGAATACTGCCAGCAGTGAACTCTGAGCACAGAGCAAGAAGTCAGTCCTGATACCACCATATTGGGCCCATCACACCCACAACCCAAACAAGATAAGCAAAAGAATCTCTATAGGAGCAGAGGATGACTCAATTAGAGGCTGGAGCACAGCACATGCTGGGGTCCCAAGTTCAATACCTAGTTCCTAGAACACCACTGAATGTGCCCTGCCACCTACAAAAAATAATTTTTGTTTTGTTTTTGGACCACACCTGGGAACACTCAGGGGTCATTCCTAGAACTGCACTCAGAAATGGCTCCTGGCAGTCTCAGGAAACCATATGGGATGCCAGAGGGCCATATGTGATGCCGAGGATTGAAACCAAGTCCATCCCAGGTCAGTGGCGTGCAAGGCAAATGCCCTACCACAGTGCTATCACTTCAGCTCCAATAAATAATGTTTTAAAAATAATTTAAGAAATTAGAGTAAAGGATCTTTCTGAGCAATTTGCAAGGAATGTGTAGCAGGGAGAGGGCAAGAAATCTCCACACTGGGAAGCTATTATGTAACCCAGAGGAAAGAGGATGATGTTTTGATCAAAGAAACACATACATGCAAGCACACACGCACAGAGATCTGATTCCAGCAAGTGAGAAATACTCAGTTTATTTTACATATAATTATGACTGTAGGGATCATCAACTTCATCCTAAACATCAAAGGGAGGAAGCCAAAGAGGCCTTCCCCCTTAAAAAAAGTAAAAACTGACATCTGACATAGAACAAACAGCAAGTCCTGTCACACACACACACACACACACACACACACACACACACACACACACTCTTACTCCCGCACCTCACACACATACTCATATATACACACATATGCACATAGAGCTATGGAGCCTGGGGAGACCATTTTGAGAAGCCATAGGCTCCACACAAACACTTGCCACTGCCCCTCTGTGTTTCTCTCAATCTGTCCCCATTGGAGAAGTGACAGTGAGCCTTTTGACATTTCTTTGGGGCAAGGACCCAGTGGAAAATGTCTAGGAGGAAAGAGAATGTCAAAATGAGGGAGAGTAAAGGAAAACAGCTCAGACTGAGCCGTACAGGCTGTTGCTGTCACTATCTGATCATCCCATTTAATCCTCTGAATGTGTTTGGAAATAGTTTATCTCTCTGGTTTTGAGTTGAGAAAAGTGGGCCAGTGATAAAGCTAACTGTGCCCAGTACAAAGGGCAGTAATGGGATCCTATGATTAGAAGCTATCTAGGCAGAATTTGAACACAGGTTGTACCCTGCTCCACATACCTACAGGGCTCCAAGGATCACCCACAGAACTCAGCCTCTAAATCAAGGTTCTGAGACCTCTCAGTGGGCAAGCCTTTCAAAAAGCCAAACAGTATTTTTTTTTTATAATTTTTGGGCCACATCTGGTGACGCTCAGGAGTTACTTCTATGTGTTCAGAAATCACTCCTGTCTTAGGGGACCATATGGGACGCTGGGGGAATTGAACCTCGGTCTGTCCTGGGTCAGTTGCATGCAAGGCAAATGCCCTATCACTGTGCCATAGCTCCTGCTCCAATCAAACAGTTTTTATATTACAACATTGTTCTTAACTATCACAAAAGAAATTACCTTGAAGAAAAAGTGAATTCTAAGACCAAAACAGGCAAAAATATCAGATAAGAGAGAACATCTTTCTACCAGAGACAAGGAAACTATCAAACATTATCAAAGATTACAGGATTCGTGTCAAAATGGCTCAGGCCTCTGTTTGAATAGACTCCCACTGGTGTAATTGAAGTCTCAATGAGGACCCCGTCCTTCATGAGACATCAAAATGCTTTAAATCCATGATTTCATCAGGGTAGGCCAAAAATAAAATAAACCTCATTGGTCACTTCTGGGGGTGCTGGGGGAATTTCACTTGCCTTTGAAAATTGCAAATTAAAGGAAAAGAATCAAGCATGTCTCCTGCCTTCCCTCCACTCATGTTACCACTGGGTAACAAAATACATTTGAGGAGAAATTTGCCTTCCTCAGGGAGGTATGGCAGATGAATAGAATGAATAATGCCTGCATTATTTTGTAACAACTGATGGGAAACAGAAGAGAGAAAAAATCAGGAGAACCACCTGGCAAAAACTAGACCAGGTATTGACACCTCTGGATAGAAAAAAGTACCACCTGTCTACACCATGGCTGTGGCAACAATAAGCCAAGACCTTATCGGAACAGCTTGCAGATCTATCCCACTGCTAGTGACAGGAAATCTAGAGAGAGAAGAGTACACTGAATAGCACCAAGCATTCCACAAAATCAAATTGTGGGGCGACTATCAATCCTGCAACCTAGTTTCTTTGGGAAATAAATTCCATGAGAAAGCATATGGTATATAAATAGGAATGATAAAGTGGAAATTATAGAGACTTAAGAGAATATCAATCACAGCAACTTTAGACCTTCCTTATCAGGTATGATCAAATAAAGTACAAAAAAATCTATGTATGAAACATCAAGGAAATATCTACCCCACTTTTATATTTAATTAAGTATAGATATTGATAAAAATATTTTTTGCCGGGCCGGGTGGTGGCGCTGGAGGTAAGGAGCCTGCCTTTCCTGCGCTAGCCTAGGACGGACAGTGGTTCCATCCCCCGGTTTCCCATATGGTCCCCCAAGCCAGGAGCGACTTCTGAGTGAATAGCCAGGACTAATCCCTGAGTGTCACTGGGTGTGGCCCAAAAACCAAAAAAAAAATTGTTTTTGCCACACCTGGCAGCATTCAGGGATTACTCCTGGTATTATGCTCAGAAATCACTCCTGGAAGGCTCAAGGAACCACATGGGATGCTGGGGATTGAATCTAGGTCAGTCATGTGCAAGGCAAATGGCCTACTCACTATTGCTCCAGACCCTAACATTTTTTTCTGAGGAACAGCTTTACAATACTTTTTGTTTGTTTGGGGGCCAATATTAAGTATTGATCATGGTATACTCTTATTTCTACACTCAAGGATCATTCCTGGTGGGTTCAGGGGACCATATGGAGTACTGGATATCAAAACCAGGTAGCTACATGCAAGGCAAGTACCTTGCCCACTGCATTGTCTTTTCAGCTCCTGGTTTATAATAGTTTTAATGATATGGTTTTATGCATATAATATTCCACTAGTGTGTCTATTCTTTATGAGTTGTATGAATGTTTTAATGAGCTACTGATGCCTAACAAATGAGTTCCAACATGTAGTGGTTTAAATCAACATCTGTTTTGTCAGTTCATATTCTGTGAGTAACCAAGTTGAACAGTTGATAGCTGGGATGAGGTCCTCTCTGTTCCACATGGTGTGAATGGAACCCTCAGATGTATAGATGCCAGCAGGAATGATTGTGCCTCTCTTTCTCTCATTCTACTTTGTGTCTCATTCTCAAGGGGCTGAGCCTGGACTCTAGGCCTCTTCACATGGTGGAAGAAGAATTTAAGAAATACACATCCCTTGTGGATCAGCTTGTTGACCCTCATCCTGGCACTACGATGTCAACCCATTGGTCAAAAATAAGTTCACTTTATCCAACCAGGATTTCATGGAGGGACAGTAGTTTTAAGGGCATAATCTCTGAGAGGCCTTGTTCCTAGGAGATCACGTGTATCTTCTAAAACTACAGTGTGATGGTGGTATGTGGTTATGGCTTTAAAATATTTACATATGGAACTGCATAGTAAAATATTTCTGTGAAAAATAATATTTTACAAAGTATCTAGAGGTGGGAGAGAGTGTTTAAAATGAAATAAAAATGGCCATGAGTTTATTGAACTGATTGATGAATCATGGTGGATTGTTATATTCTTTTTTTTATAACACATATTATGAATTTTTATTAGTTCAAAACCATGAATATTATTTTGTATCATCTTTGTAATCAAATCACCAA
>PVKC010030175.1:0-14895 GCA_004027635.1 Crocidura indochinensis | reverse complement strand
GGGGGGGGGGGGCGGTAGGGGAGAGGATATGGGAACTAGAATTGGAACTGAGGTGGACTGAGGACTTTTTGGTGATGGGAGTTCCCCTGATTTTATGTTAATGTGTACCTAAAATATGATTGCCAACGATATGTAACCCAACATGTTTAAAAATAAAAATTATATTAAAAAAAAGATATATCTAACATTTCTATAATTTTCCTTTCTCATTTCTATAGGTGACTGAAAATTGTTGCCTCTATTTTACATACATAATTATATATTAGTATAGAAATAATAGTTCTTATAAAATTTGATCTTATTTATGATAGGAAATATTTTATATTTACATTGTATTTAATCCTTGAAAGTGCCACCAGGCAATTTATGTTACAACAAAGCCCACTTTCTTAATTTTAATTAAGTAGACTATTATAACAATCAGTATCTCACCCTCTTAAATATGTTGGCATTAAAAATTTCTGCATCATAACCTTGAGCCTCGGAGAATACTACATATGTTAAGCAAACCAAGCTCAACTGTCTGCGGGTACTTTAAATAAGAACCAATTATAATCATTACTTTTGTCAGATTTACAGGTAAACCTAAATCCAAAATATTTTAAAATGAACAAGCTAAGATATAACAAGGTCTAAGGAATTTGGAACATTTATGTGGGGGCAGAAAATTAGGCTTGGCTATATTGGAACCACATTTGGCAAGGAGCTAAGTAGATATTTCTAGAGCTTAATAAACTCATAAATATATTACCTAACAACTTATGAGTAATTAAAAAATGAGAAATTATTTATTTGTCATATTTTTATAAAGGAAAGTTGGATTATAGGAGGAAGCTACAGCCTTAACATTTCACAAAAGTTTTAATTATGTGCAGTTAAATTCTACTAGAGATGAATTACAACCCCTAATGATATTAAGACTATGAATTTCTCTTGCAAGTCCTTTGAAAATTGATCAGCAAGCACGTCCTTTTATTTTTAACTAGTTCAGGAAAATAACTATGGGATTATGTAAATTATATTATCTGAATTTCTTCTGAATTTGGTGATGTCAGTTTTTTAGTTCCCTATTCTCACTTTGCTTTACAATTAGTTTTTGAGATGTGCATGATGTAACACTAGTACTTAAATTATGTACTTCATGCTCACATTTAGAAAGGCTACTAAATTTTAATCTGGCTGACATAACTAGCATCAAAATCTAATTAATGCATGCTTGTTTTTACATGAGGAATAGAATCATATGTATATAATCATGTAACCAGATATAAAAGGCAAAAGTACAAAAAAAATAAGCAGTATGGGAAGTGCCAAATCACTGTCTTAATATGCTCGTAATTTTCTCCTCCGTGTCACAATTTTAAGTCTGTTTTAATCCTTTCAAGTGTCTGCCTTCCTTACCTACCTTGCTCCATTATTCAGGTATAATTGTCGTCTCTTGGCAATAATCTTCTCACTTGGCTTTAGCTGCCAGAAGGCAATTATACCTGGTCATTTTTGGTGGTTACTGTTGGTATTATCATTTCCCTGCCTAAAATATGCTAAGATTTCCCACATTGCAGCATGACAATTTTGTTCAAGCAATATAAAACAACAATAACGGGTCGCTTCCATCCCTTTTTTTGCATGTCTCTTGGGAATAGGAACTGTGATGTTTGTTTTTCTGCAACATATTCTTGTTGATAATTTTAATTTTCACACTAAATTTTATATGTGTTACATTGGGTTAGAAGTTGGTGGCAAGGCCATTCAATTCTTGTTTTCATAATCTATATATGATACTTTTCTCTACTATATAGTCCAGCAAACAGATACTATTTCATGCGGTTTACTCCTCTCCACTCTAATTGAAAGCCAACTTTTTATTTTGCTGGCTACAAATTTATTTTTATATTTTATGTATTTATTTTATTTATACTTTTATTTTGCTGGCTAGGATCCTGTTTGTTTCAAATTTTATTTTTTCCTATCTTCTCACAAGTAGACCCGATGCTCAATATTTCCTTTACTTTTGCTTATGGCTCTTGATATTTTTTATTTTATTAGTTTTGAAGACTAGACTGGTCTTTTCATAGACAGACTGAATTCTACTGAAGAATACTTGACAGCAATGTCAACATCTCCAATTACACTCAAAGCAACAGGTTTATTACATTTTGTGAGCCAGTTTAGTCTTTTTTGGGAAAAGATAAATAGAAATCTCTTACTGTCTCATTTTTTGTCTATTTGCATGCTTAAAGGAAGTTACTTTTTCTTGTATATTTTATTTTGGCATAGAAATAAAATAAAATAGTTTTTAAATCCAAACTAGATTTAGTCAATAATGTGCTGAATATGTTTTCTATTTTTTAAATCATATGTGTCAAAATCATCAAGTTCACTTAAATTCAGCCATGACTAAAATCCCATTGATTTTGTAGGTAGATAACCCAAAGTTTGCCTTACAGGAAAATGAACTGAAGTCAACTTGTGGGTAAAGACTAATATTCCTTTAGAAGGAATCACAAATAAAAATAACTAATAATACAAGAAAATTATGATATAGTGTCTGAGATCTATTTGTATTAGCCCATGTTTATGGTAGTCCCTGATTTTCCCTGTTTCCAGATCCAGTAGGAATCCTGTCTTGTCACACAGTACAGCTTCTATATGCATCAGCACTGTAGTAGGCATTAGCAAGTGAGTTTCTGCCTTTCCCCTGGTCCCATCATCTGTGGTGATTTCTAACTTATGTTCTTGGACTTGTCTTCACTTGATTCCTTATTGCAAGGGCAGTTCCTTAGTATTCCCAGCAAGTGAGTTTCTGCCTTTCCCCTGGTCCCATCATCTGTGGTGATTTCTAACTTATGTTCTTGGACTTGTCTTCACTTGATTCCTTATTACAAGGGCAGTTTCTTCATATTCCCAGCACATGGCAAGGTGACAAGCATAACCCATGAGTGCATGCCAATACTATTTTTTCTAAAGTGCCAAATTAATACTGCCGTTTAGAAAGCCACAGGAATGTAAATAAAGCAAGATTTACTCTGGGATTAGATACCATATTCTAATGAGAAAGAAGAAGGTAGAAACAAAAAAGACTTTCCAGGTATAGAACAAAGAATAAAGTCAAAGATAAGAAAATATTCAAATGCAGAGTTATGATATGAATGTGCTTCCATAGAGGGCTTTTAGATGCATAGATAAAAATAGTTTGGTGCTAAATTATAGATAAAGGGAATTTCTTTAGAATTTTGTTACTGTACTAGGAAGAGTTATTAAATTGGTGGAGGTGGGAAGACTCCCACGCAGGACTCAAAGGCTGGGGAGTCCACACCCAGTGAAACTTTCTCAGTGAGACTCTGGTTCAATGTTTGACTCAGGAATGTAATGCTGCTTGAGCTCAGTGATGATAGGGACCACCAGGGACACCCAAGTATTGCATGAGGGCCATGGGGTAGGGATCAAAAAAGTGTTGGGTAGAGGCAAAGCAGGCACTTCTGACCTCTGAGCCCTCCGTATCCCAAACAAAGAATACCTAACATGGTGAAGTAATATTAAAGCAGTCTTAAATTTTTTTGCATTGTTTTTATTTCTGAACCACCACTGGTAATAATCAGGGGTGGGGTTATATATGGCTCTGGACTCAGAAAAGGCTCCTGATAGTGCTCATGAGATTATATGGGATGCCAGGGATAGAGTGCAGGTAAACCAGATGCAAGGCAAGTGTCATACCAGCTATATTATCTCTCAGTCCCTATGTGGACATGTTTTAAATTGGCATACATGTCTTGCTGTATTGACAAAATGCTACAATCATCTTAGTAAATCTAACTGTAGTTCATATAAATGACATCTCTGATCAACTTTAACAAGAATTTTATTTATAAAAATATCCAAGAAATAAATTCTCACCAGTCATTCAATCCCTTCTTTGCCATGGAAATTTCCATCTGTTTCAGGCAAAGAGTTACCACTGATATTGAGCTTGACCGTATGACTTGCCTTAATCTCTAGTGTGCATGTAGATATAATAATGTGCTTGTTTTCAGACCAACTGGAAAGAGAACTTTGACTAATAATACAAGAAGTGTTCTTCTTGAGTATTTTCTATGTTTTTAAACTAGTTGTCCAGTTAATGGAAAAATGACAAAGAGGTGGATCAGATCCAAAACTATCATATAACTTGAAGTCAAACTCAATTGTTCTCACTCTAAATATACTAACATGTAAATGGCAGCAGATGTGTGGAAGGAATAAATGGTTTTTATTTTAAATAAATATCTGTTTTCAGTAGTATTAAACAACATCATTTTAAAGGAACTGACACTTAATTTTTTAATTTTTAGCAAGTAAAAGAGCAAAATCCAAATACAAAGGTAAACAGTTGACTATGTGCTGGCTCTGCTAGATGTAAGTATTATAATTAGACTGAGCACTCAATAAATTAGAACTAATACAAGCAAACATTACAGAGAAATTTAATATTACACCAAATCAAGAAATATTGAAGGAATTGAGAAGCCAGACTGAAAAGAAAACATTAAGGTAGGAAGAAAGCATTATTTTTAAATATTTAGATATATGTCATTTGATAAATAATTACCTGTTTCAAAATGATTCAACAACAAATAATTCATATACCTGGATTTTGTAACTTGAAATGAGTTTTAAGCTGAACTTAAACAATCTCTAATTCAATTTCTTTGTAATTCTTTAAGTGCCCATTGTCTTCATTACTTTTCCCAAAGCATAGGATTTTTGCTATCAGCAATGAAAAATTGCTCACATGTTCATATTCAAGTGAAAGAAAGTATGTGGTATCATTTGAAAGCCTCTCTGAGAGTTAGGAAATACTTTTAAGAGACTTCAATGAACAATCTTCACATTGGCTAATAGTGGAATTATATGCAGTGCAGTGGTGTGATGATAGTTTGAGGGAGGGAGGGAGAGATTAGGAGTGAGAAGAAGAAGAAAGAGGGAGAAAAGAGGAGAGAATAAGAGATATATTTGTCAATATTTGTGTTAAGTATTCCCACTCCCATGAGGGTCACTAGACACTCAGCATCATATTACTGAAAACAGAATAAGGATGAGCATAACCTCTCCTGGGTTAGTTTCAGCATGCCAATGGACAAAGGTTTATTCTTGAAATTGCTATTGGATTAATATGTGGAGTTGTTCTTCCAATTGGGAATCACATGTAAAGAAAAACGTATTTGCAAATAATCTACCACAAATATGTGTTGTTTATAAAAATAAAAAATAGGCTGGAGAGATAGAACCGTGAGAAAGGCACTTCCCTTTCTTTAGGTTTGATCTTCAGTATCCCATATGGTCCCCTAAGTCTACCAGAAGTTATTCCTGACTACATAGCCATGGATCACACTTAAGCATCACAAGGTGTGGCCCCCAAACAAAACAAAACAATAAAAGAAAAACATTAATAAAAAGTCTATGACTGAAAAAATTTACAAAAACACCAGTGAATAGTATTTTTATTTATTCATTTGTAGAATTTGAGTAGAATATTTCAGAATTATTCTCTGTACTATTCTGTTACAATGATTCATGGTAGTCATAAATAACACTTTAAACAGTTCATTATTATGTTTGTTGACTCCTGATATATAGAGAATATGGGAAGAGGCCTATTACTAAGATGAAGCAGAGATGACAGTTTCCAGTTTACTCCTTTGAATCTATGGTCAACTGTGGTACAAAAATGTTCCAAGTAAAATTTAAGAAATAATTCATATCAAAATGAAAAGTGTGATGAAATATGCCATTTTGCTTTGTTCAACTTGTCATGTGAATCTTTTGTTGCACTAAACACAGTGCAGCCTAGCACTATATCACAATCATAATATTGTTTATCTCTTCCTGTAGGCATCGCATCATATAAAAAAGTCTAATGTACAATTGTATATTTTCAGAGACACCACACTCATGCAACATTTTTTACAACAAATTGCTAAAAACATTCCACCTTGCTAATCTTTAGATCCTAATTATAATTAAAATGTCATAAGTGTGGATATGAAAAGGCTATCCGTTTGATACTATCTGCAGTTTGGATGGGTTTGAATGATATTCCCCATGTTCTTCTGATGTGAGTGGACCACACTGCATGTACCAGGTGAATTATAAAAATAGGTTGGTAATTGTCACTTACTGAGAGGAATTTTTAAACAAAAAGTAATGGAAGTTCAATATCAGTACATAATTTCATCAAATTTGGGTAATTGTGACATCTTGAAGACTAGTTGACCCTGTTCAACGATTTTATTTATTTTAGCCGTGGAAGACAAATAATGTTAGCACAGCTTGAAAATTTATATTTGATTCGTCAACATAAAATGATTAAGTCATGGATTATTTGATTTAAAATAATCATACCAAAGCTAAAACTTTCTAGGTGCAGGTTGTTTTAATATAAGGGGTATTATTTGCTGCATTCAAATAGCTGATCATATAAAATCAGGCTTTCCAAATTATATCTTTCCTCCGATAAAAGAACCACGCTTTCAAGCAGCCCCTGGGGGGAGTGGAGGATATGGGAGGCAGGATGGGAGCGGATGTGGGAGGAGGACAATTCGGTGGTGGGAATTCCCCTGATTCAATGTAAATATGTACCTGGAATATTACTGTGAACGATATGTAAGCCACTATAATTAAAATAAAAATTATATTAAACAAAACAAAAAAAATGTCTTAAACACCTACCTAATATCATTTAGTGTGGCACATTCCTATTAAATATTTTATTCCAACTTCAAAATAAGATCTTCTATCTCTTGAGTCATTTCTTAATTTTTAAAATGTCAATTCTATTTATCTAATGATATTTTGAAAATAGAATGAATACATATAATACAAATATATTATTTTGACATAATTTATCATTGAAATAAATATGTCCTAAGAAATTAAAATTGGTATTATAGAAGGAGAGATGCTTACAAATTTATTAATCTTTTATTTATTACTTACATTATTCTAAATTTGAGCTACATTAATGATAACAGTTGCATTAATAGCACTTTTTATTTGTCAAACTGTATTCTAATTAGGTGCATATGTTTTAAAAACTGTTAAAGTTATGCTGTTTAAGATGCAATGAGTATCCAGTTATAAAATCTGCTTCTTACATATTTGTATGCTACATCTCAAATTGAAGATTCTGCTTGGCTTTTACTTTCTTAATTCTGTCAAGGGAAAACTTACCTGAGGGAAGAGAGAGAGTACAAGGGTTAAGACATTTGCATTGCATGTGGCTGACCCCAGTTCAAGGACCACTAGCAATCTCCTGAAAACAAGAATAAACCCTGAGCAGATCTCATTCACCACCCCACCCACAAACTGAATGCTGAAAGGAAATAAAGTGATAGCCATTATACCCTTCAGCAACAATATTGAAAACCACAGTGTATAAAAGAAAGAGAGAGGGATGTATGCTCAAGAAGCAAGGAGAAGGTAAGGTAAGAGGGAAACTGGGGCCATTGGTGTCATATTTGGAACTAATAAAGACAATTGACTCCAGCTTGTATTGATGGAGACAAATATATCAATGTCCACCTGGTGACATACCATTGTATGACTGAAATCCAATCATGAGCAAATTTACAAATGTGAAAAACCAACTGTATTATGAATAACCTTGAAACCACAATGCTTAAATAAAGAAATTAATTTTTTAATTCTAGGTGAAAAATATGTTATCTGATATTTCTGATCAGTTTAAAGGAAAGCAGAACTCCAAGACTCCTAATGTTCCTATAATCACCACGAGAGCTTGTCTTTCAAACTCTGCTAGTTTTCAACACCCCATGGGCCTAGTTTACAATATAGCAATATTGTCCTGTCTACAATAACAGCATCCCAGTATTATTACCACAGAAAAATATGGAGGTAAGAGTGGGGAGGGGAAGTTCATGCTTAGTCCTATGTACCCACTTTCATCCCAACAAATCTTATTTTGTCCCTTCGAGAATATCTACCAGGCTAACCTCTGCACACCATCTGTAGCTATACCAAAATACATAATTACTGGTTTATATGACCACAGTGTTCTGCTCAAATTACTGTAATATTTTCTCAGTAAGTTACATTGTTCAGCCTTTTGACCACTACTGTTTATTCTCAGCACAGTAGTCTAGATGTTTCATTTATTACTTGCTTGAAGGTGTTACATTCCCATTAATAACCTGACAGGACTTCCCCACCTCTCCTACTATAAATGTCAAGAGGAAATGATATCTGTGCTCTGACCTAGGCATTTTCCAGCAGTCAAAACCTGAACAAATACACTGTGTGGTGGTTTATGTTGAATAAAAAAAAAAAACGGAAAATATATTATGGTTATGTAAGTAACATTGACTGAGAAATCATCTCAGGCCTCTTAATCCTCCCCTTGTAGGTCATCTACATTCTTAGTATTACAGAAAGCTACAAGTTTTAGGAACAAAATTCTTTCCAGCCTTTACTAAGCCTTTATATTGAGGATGAGACCAGAGTTATCATTTACCTGCCTTAGTTCAAGCTCTGTCTAAAGATCAGAAACTTCTTTGATGTTTATGATCTCCAACATCAATATTTTTACTTGGTGCTTGGAGACTTATATCTTGAATAAGCCAGTGTCTGTGGGGAATACCATGAAAGCAGTACAGGACATCACAGCTGTCCATGGTAGATGTTTGTATGGGGTTTCAATAAATCCATGCAGAATTAACTTTTGTCATATTTGGAACTAATAAAGACAATTGACTCCAGCTTGTATTGATGGAGACAAATATATCAATAAAGTAAATAAGTAAATTTATTAGTAAAAAGACATGATCTTAATAAAATTATATCCAGATATATGTATGTGTCCATCAAAAAGGTTTTTCACAGTGACATTTAGACAGTGATCAAAAGCACTCTAACATGGAAATAAGATTGTAGACTCCTGAATCAGGCACCTTGTCTTGAATTCTGGCATAGCTACTTAATATTTGCTATATTCTATCTTTTATTTCCTCATGACTATAATATTACTCATACCTCAAGATTAATTTTCCATGAAGCCAGAAGAGTTTAAACTTCATGACTCCTTATATGTATAAATTATTTTAAGGAGGGGAAAGAAGTAAGACTAAAGTGAAGCATTTTATAAAAGTCAATTCTAAATCTAGAGAGATAGCACTAAGGGTAAAGTGCTTACCTTACGTGTTGTCAACACTAGTTCAAACTCGAACACTTTGTCATCCTCTGAGCACTGCCAGGAGAGATCTCCAGAGCACAGGAATTCTGTTGGGTGTAGCTCCAGTAAAAGTAAATGAAAGCCAGTACTGAAAAATTAGATGAATTTACTCCAGAAAGGATTCTCTACAACATTCTGATAGTGTTTTTTCCAATAATACATCTTCTATCACTCAAATATTTGTTTTCGTACTACTTTTATGTCCACAAACGTATTCTTTTAATAGATTGCCTTGCATTAAGTGTCCGAAGTACCATAAAAATTGGACACCTCTTGCCTACCATATGGAATGTTTCTGAGAATTAAAGGAGATTTCGGTACTTGGGAAGTTTTAGGTACTAGGTTTTACGTACTAGAGTTGACACATAGTATAAGTACATTGCTTTCCAGTGATTACTATAGTGATAACATTCTTTTTTGGTTTTTCGGCCCCACCCACTGATGCTCAGGGGTTAGTCCTATCTCTGCACTCAGGAATTACTTCTGGAGGTGCTACTGGTGGTGGTGGGATGCTAGGAATTGAACCAGGGTAGGCTGCATAAAAGGCAAATGCGATACCGGCTGTGCTATCACTTTGGCACCAGAATCTTTTTCTTTATTGAAACCATTATTAAAAGACCGGAGAGTACTTTATTCTGAGATTGGAGTATCTTTGGTTTAGAATATCCATACACTTTTTCTCTGTGTTGTCATAAGTATAAAAAAAAATCTAAAGAACATTTTTATTATTCTAGGTATATGAATAGAGTCAAGCAAGATTCTTTTTCTTTCAACATTATTTTTTTCTTCGTCATGAGGCAGTGGTGGTGGGGTTGGAGTCATGACATTTACCACTAAGGAACTGAATCCAGAGTCTCATACATGCCAGACATGTATGCCAGGTCCTATGCCACTTTAAGCCATATCCTCATTCCCAATATTTATTTACTTTGAAGTTTTATTATCTAACTTTGCACGTAAAGAGATTGGAGTATCTTTGAATATTTAACTCTGGTTTAGAGCATTCTGACTCCTCTGTATTGTCAACTATGGTTTTCATATCCAAAAAGAATCTGAAGAACATTTTTGCTTTTCTAGGTATATGAGTAGAGTCAAGCAAGATTTATTTTCTTTCAACATTATTTTTGTTAGTTGCCATGAGGCAGTGGTGGTAGAGTTGTAGTCATGACATTTACCACTAGAGAACTGAAGCCAGAGCCTCATAAATGCCAGGCATGTATGCCAGGCCCTATGCTACTTTGAGCCATATCCTCATTCTCAAGATTTATTTCCTTAGAAATTTTATTATCTAGCTGTACATGTAGAGTAGATGCATTTCGATCTGGAAGCATCCTTGTCATTTTTTTATTTTCCTATAATTCCCTGTCCTTGTTTTTTTTTCCAAAACTCAAATTGATATATGGATGGCAGTTAACTAGTTTGAGACACGTGGCTATGGGAATAAGTCCAGCTCTATTTCCCAAATGTCAAACCCTGGTCATTACTCAGTGACTGCAAGAAACCACTTTCGAGGTTTGTACAAAAGAAAATCACTTATAGAATCTGATTGTAATCTAAAGTCAATGAGAAAACAAGCCTTAGACATAAATAAAGGATAGGACTACATTCACAGAAGGATAAAAGAACTTAATAGTAATAAGTGCAATGCTTTTTCCAAAGCACTCCTATGCCTAAATTCTGACGATTAGGTTTAAAAAGAAATAATGATTATGTATCACGATAGATCTACAAATTGTTACTACAATTCCAATCATATTAGAAATGTAACTGTGTTATAACAATTATTATGTATTATGATATAACTATAAATTATTACCATAATAATAACAATCATATTAAAATGTAAATGTATCATACTAGCATGTTAAGCATCTAAATTTATACTATATGTCAAATCATTTCAATAAAAACTTGCTATGTATAATTTAAGAAATCACTGAAAATATCTAGGTTTTTTAGGTGATAAAATAATTTCTTGGCAATAAATTATTTAATTTTATCACCTCATTGTAAAGTAAATAAAAAGACCAGTCATTTCTGTGGCCAGTAACTTTATGTTCATCAGTTGCTAGGAGAATTTGAAGTCAATTAGTCTGTAATCATGAAGGTGTAGTTCCACTGACATTCAAGCTCCAGGCAAATGAAAGACATAGCAAAGGATTGGGAAGAGCTTTATTGACAACCTGTCTTCAGGTTGAAATATGATAGACTCAACTCCTCCAAGTAACAACTAGTCTGCACAAGGGTTTTTGTTGTGGTGGTTATTTCTCTAAACTACACCTGGTAGTGCTAAAGGCTTACTCTTCCTTCTATGCTTAGGGATCTCACCTGATAGGTACAGGGAACCTTGTGGGATGCAGTGAATCAAACCTGGGTGGAATGTGGCTAAGGCAAACTCCCTACCTGTTTCAGTCCAACAAGGGATTTCTTATATTGAAAGAACTGCAAAAATGGGTAGGCTGTAGACCTATGGGCACCCGCCAAAAGGAAAATCCCTCCATGTGCCAGTTCCCTAAGATATACTATTTCTTATGCATAAATATTTAGGCCTTGTGGCAAGGACAGTTGTCTTTATTTGAATTGATCTTTGGTATAGCTCCTTAGTTACTACGGTAGCCAGAAGAATGCTTTTGGTGTCTTAATTTTCAAAATCTGGGATTGTGTTTGCTTGACATGAGAACAATTTTGCAGATATGATTAACTTTAAGGACTTTAGGATACAGAGATTACATGTAACCTACCTAAATTTAATGACATGAATCCTACAAAAATGGAAGAAGACAAAAGAGCAATTCCGGCAGGTGATGAGAAGGATTCAATAAACTTGATTCTGAGATGGAATAATGGACCAGAAAAAGATCTCTAGAAGACATATCCAGACCTTTTCAAGCAGTCAGTGAGCAATGGAGGCCTCATAGTGGAACTAAATTCTGCCAAGAAATGAACAAACAAGAAACACGTTTTCCCTTAAAGCTTCCAGAAAAGAATGAAGCCCAGCCATTACCTTAATTTTATTCCAGTGAGACCTGTGCAGGATTTCTGGCCTAGAGATAATCATTTGTTTTGTTTTAAGTTATTGTTTGTGAGTGTTATGGCAACAATAGAAAATGAAGACAGTGACTGTCAAGTAATAATAGTGTCCCTAATTTGGTAATGTAAAGTTTTTTAACAGGCATTTATTTGAATATATAACGACAAATCTTATACAGTGATATTAAAGGTAGTCAATGGCAAGTCTTACACAGTGATACTTAAGGTACGTGGTGACAATAAATGGGGGCCTTTCCACCATTGTTGTCCTCCCTTCATCCCTATTCCCAAGCATATATCCCTTATTACCCTCCTTTATCCCACAGAATGCTAGTGCATCTAAAAGCATATATGTTAACCCTAATGTAAACCTTTTTTTTTCCAGTTCCAGATATTTTTACTAGTGGTTTCTTAAAGGTTTGGAGTCAAGGGAGCACTGTAAAAACAATATTAATGTGGCAATTATCGTTTGCATTGGGCCCACCAAAGTATGGAGTTCATGGAAAGGAAAAACTTTTGCCAAAGTACAAGGAGACCCTAACCCTGGAGTTTCCTGACATGAGACCGCCATTCCCCTAGGTTCCCTGGACTCTAGGTTCGGCCTGAGTGCCAACTGGCTGGCCTGTTGTGGACTCCATTAGGGGTCTCCAGGCTTCCCCCCACTCCCTGCACTAGGGTGAAGGAGCAAAGAGAGGGGCCAGGCAGATAGCTGGCTTCAGGTGCTTTGATTCTGGAGGCCATCTCTACCCAGGTTCTGGTTTTAGAGGACACCCCGGGCCACATGGCACTCACCCTTGCTTGGGGGGTGCTAGGGGGCTTGGCAGGCCCCCCGCTGTTCCCCTATTTCTCCCCTTTATAATGTAAAGTTTTTATTAAACATTGTACCTGTCCACAGATAATTCTAGCACTATATTTTATTGGTGGTTCTTTGCAGTGAATTTTGGCAGCTAAATGAATTGGTTGTGTATCCCATCTACAATAATTAATCTCTATGGCTTCCTCTTCAGTCACAGGTCATACAGTGGTTGGGGCATGTTGATACAACAGCAATATTCAACTATTAGTTTTCCTGGTACATTATATGGGTTATCTGATACTATTTCTAGTATTATGCTATTAGATAGTTCTTAATTGTAAGATGAGATGGTTATCAATATGAAAACTTGATCAATTAAACTCACCATTCTGAGCTCTAGTTTTTCTGTTAAAAAGAAAAGATGTAAACAGAAAAGACCTGGGTCCCTTTCCTGAAACTGGGTAAAAAAAGGAATCATGCTTAATTCAGAAGAATTGTACATTTATTTACCAAGGTGTCATAATATGAAGTCAGCAACACATTGTGGAATTGGTGGTGGGGGCAGTGCTGAGATCGCCTATATAATTTGATTGGTTATTTTAAATCTGGGGTATAGCTAACCAGAATAAACAGTTAATAAGGGTGCTATAGGAAATTTAAGACACAGTGTATGCCAGCATTCTGATTGGTTTGTACACCGAGATGACAACAGACTTATGACCAGTGTCAAGCGACCAGCAGTGTAAGAGAGGTGAGCAGCAGATAGTGCTGGCAAGTACTCAGAGCAGAGGAACAGGCAGAGATCTAGAAGAGAAACAGCTATTGGGTTGCTGTCCTAGACAGAGTTTCCAGTTTCTGGGGCTGCTATAATCTGCAGAGATGGAGCCAATGAAGTGCTAAGTCAAGCGCTATTAAATAAAAGAGCTGTAACACAGAAGACATCCAGGGTTTAGCATGTTGTTCTTTCACACCAATCCCAAGGAACCCGTAGATTCTCTATAGCAATAATATCTACATTTAATAAGTATTATTTCCTATTTCCTCTCTCCTTCTAATCACTAAACATATAATAAACCTTTACAACACATAAAATATTCTTTCAAGATACTTGGTATACATCAGATTACAACAGATTAGCATCCTCTTATCAAGAAACAGACTACTTGCTTGACATAAGACATCAAAGTCAGGTCACAGAGTTTGTATAGCTTATTACTTTTACTTCCCAATGCACTAATGATATAATATGGTATCATTCATATCTGCATAGGCACATTAAAATGGGGGAAAATCTTATGTATAGAGGCAGGTTCTTATCTACTAGGGATAAGAACCCATAAATCTTGTAATGCAGGGGCACCTTCCACACTGAACATTTGTCATATGGTTTTGACTTAGACCTCAACAGATGGGATGTCAACCATCTTACCGCAAATTCCATGATCCCAGCCAAAGATCTGACACAGTTCCCTGAAGTATCACCAAAAATTAAATTGTCCCAGAGGAGACCCTAATATTGCTTTGGCACCAATTTGGGTTTAAATGACACCCTAATAATAAGGAAACAGCAACAATCTGATCTAAGGGTAGCTTGCCCTACCTCACCACTTAACAGTAAGATGAAATTAGAAGACCCTTTGTCCTAGAATCTATGCAAAAACCAAGATTTCTATTTGAATGTTGCACTGGTGAAATGGGGTATTATTTACATAACTGAAACCCAACTACAATCATATTTGTAATCAAGGAGTTTAAATAAAGATATTAATTTAAAATGTAAAAACTAAAAACAAAAAAAATCCAAAAAACAGTTTAATCTTAATTTAATATGAATCACTTTCAAATA
>PVKC010030174.1:0-14909 GCA_004027635.1 Crocidura indochinensis | reverse complement strand
TGTGGTGAGCTTCATGGAGTAAACTGGGAGTTCCAGCCTCCTCTCATTAAGTCTGATGATTGTTGCAATGATGGTTTTTATTTTCTTTAAAACCCATAGATGAGTGAGACTATTCTGCGTCTCTCTCTCTCTCCCTCTGACTTATTTCACTCAGCATGCTAGATTCCACGTACATCCACGTATAGGAAAACTTCATCTCTCCTGACGGCTGCATAACCCCACCAATGCACCTGAGGTCCCTTGGCACCATCTCCTGTTATTTCACATTTGTCTTTCTCCCCTTTCACTCAATTTCTTTGCTTCTCCTCACTATACTCTGGAGCCTAGAGTTTTCTCAGCAACCCCTATTTAAACCTAGCATTTCTTCATGCAATGATTCTAAATACCACATATGAAAGATATTCTACAATTATCTTTCTTCTGGCTTACTTCATTTAGGTATTTTCTAGTTTCATCCATATTGCAATAAATTGCACTATTGAAACATCCTTACAGCTATGTAGTATTCCATTGTATTTATGTACCACATCTTCATGATCCACTCATCTGTTGTTGCATATATAGGTTGATCCCATCTCTTAAGTATTATACTGAGTGCTGAGATGAATTGTGGTGTGCATACATCGTTTTGGATGAGTTTTTCTGTCCTGGGAATGATACACAAAAGCAGAATTGCTAGGCTATATGCAAGTTCAATTCTGAGTTTACTAAGAACTGCTTTTCATATGAAAAACAGCATTAGCATTCCCACCAGCAGTGGATGAGAGTTCCCTTTCCACCACATTCTGTCAATACGTACAAATTGTTCCATATATATATATATATATATATTTTTTTATATATATATATATATATATATATATATATATATATATATATATATATATATATATATATATATAAATCCGGTGATGCTCAGGGGTTACTCCTGGCTATGCTCTCAGAAATTGCTCCTGGCTTGGAGGACCATATGGGACACAGAGGTATCAAACTGCTGTTCATCCTAGGTTAGTATGTGCAAGGCAAATGCCCTACCACTTGCACTACCTCTGGCCCCATGTTCCGAATATTTTTATTATAAGTTTCATCTGCATTGCTTTAAGATGATATCTCATTTTTGTCTTATTTTGTTTTGCCTAATGATAAATTATGACAAACATTTTTATGTGCCTGTTGGCCATCTGTTGGTCTTCCCCAGACAAGTATCTGTTTATTTTCTTTCACCATTTGAAGTTTTGCAGGGTTAACCTTAGTGAGTACTTTGTATATCCTGGATGTCAACCCTTTATCTTATGTTAAATAGCATTTTATTTTTTTATTTTAGTCACACTTTTATTATTATTTATTTTATTTTATTTTATTTTATTGAAACCACTGTGATTTACAAAGACTTTCAGAGTTGGATTTTAGACATACGATGAATCAGGGCAAATCTCACCATCAGTGTTGTTCTCTCTCCACCTGTTCCCAGAATGTATGCCAACAAGAGTCAATTATCCCACAACATGCCAGTATAACAGGCCCATTTAAAGTTTAGATTGATAGAATTTGGGTCTCTTGATCTCATTGTTGTTGTCTGACTTGGATACTTAGTTCAGATAGCACTTTAAAATATCTCTGCTTTCTGGGGCCGGGTGGTGGCGCTGGAGATAAGGTCCCAGCGCTAACCTAGGACGGACCGCGTTTCGATCCCCCCATTCCCCATATGGTCCCCTGTGCCTGCCAGGAGCGACTTCTGAGCGAATAGCCAGGAGTAACCCCTGAGCATCACCGGGTGTGACCCAAAAATAACAACAACAAAAAAAAATATCTCTGTTTTCTCTGTCCTCAGTTGAAGTGACCTTCCAACCTTTACTGCATATACAACCTATTTAAAAAGCAATTATACACCAAGATTAATGATACCCTGCATACAACGTCTTTATTAAAAGTTTGTACTGATCTCTAAAGCAATTGAACATTACTCAGTTTTTTGTGTACCTGTGTTTTTTACTAGGGAATATATAAGTTCTTTGAAAGCAAAAACATGACTTATACCCTTTCCCCAAAATTAAAAGGAACTTACCATCTGTGGGAGAGGGAACCCAACTTGTGGTCAGAGATTACTTCCAACTTGGTCACTTCTAGCAATTCTCAGGGGGCCATTTGGTACTCATGATTTAACCCAGAACTCCTGCCTATAAAGCATGTGCTGATCCCTTCAAGCTATCTCTCCACCCAATACTCATCATTTGCCTTCCATCTCTTTAAAAAAATGTTTCGAGGAAACATATAGTGGTGCTCAGGTCTTACTCTTGGATTTGTTCTCCAGGGCCATTCCAGATGATGCTCAGGAGTGCATGTATCAGGGATCCTGGGTGGCAATATGAAAGGCAAGTGGCTTATCCACTGTACTTTTTCTCCAGCCCCTACCATCTCTTTATACCCTGAGTTCTTCCCTACCTTTTCATTATAAAAATCTATCTCTTATTTCAGGCTCAAAGAACAAACTCCTTTGATTTAATTTTTGAGAAAGGGTGGAATTGAGTTACACCCAGTGGTGTTCAGGGCTTTCTCCTGGCTCTGCATTCAGGGATTACTCCTAGTGGGCTCTGGGAACCATATGGTATGCTGGAAATCAAGCCTGGGTAGGCTATGTACAAGGCAGATGCCCTATCCACTATAATATTAATTCGTCCCAAGGAAACATCGTTTAATTTCTCATTTTACTGACTTTCTTGGTTACAGCCAGATTTTCTGATCCCCTCCCATTATGTCTTAAAAATCTGCATCTCAATCAGCAGGCCCATCAACCAACCTACTTACATCATCTAATGCTACAAAGAGAAACCTTACAGGAGCATCCAGAACTCCTCTCTGCAGTTTTCTCCAGTTCTTCTCTGTATCCTATGCCATGTGATTGTAGGTGTAGTTGGATTTCAAATTTCATGTTGTTTGTTTACAATGCAAGGGTCAGAGCTAACACACATTTTACAGAAAACTCAGAATTATCTGGGAACATCAACAACTCCCCTCCCCAAGTGATGTAAGATGTCATCAGTGGCTTTCTCTCAAAAGTCCCACTGTAAGTTTTGATCTGGAAACATATCATGAGAAACGATTCATGTTCCCTAGTATAATGTGATGATACCATGTTGTTTGTAGTCTAAGTTTTCATTTAAAATACTATGCTATTTTATGAGCCATGTAACATTGTGAAGCAACTAGGGTTAACGTACGGACTCAGGCTGAAGGCAGGAACTTGTGAGTTGTCTGCAAAGAATCCAAACAGCTGGGTCAATGAAATAGTCATGTCATGGGAACAGGGAACTCAGGTAGGAGGGGCTTCTGGGCAAAGGATTAGAAGTTGATAAACCCAACTTTAGCACTTAAAAACAGTCATCTGAAATTCTACAGATAAGCAATAAACTTAAGTCATCCTTTGCTGGCCAAAATGTCATTTTATTTTATTAGGAAATAAAGTCACAAGGGTAAGAGGTCACCACATGGCCTCCCATCCAAGTGATCACTTTGCACAATGTCAGCATGCTCCAGAAGCAGAGTAATAATTTTTCAGAGTGTTCAGTGAATGCCAGGAGCTATTTACTTTGAAGAACTTTGCAATATTAATTAATTGAACCCTCTCAGCAATCCCGAACTATGTTTATTAGTACCCTTCATGAACACATGAGGAAAAGTTCAGACTTTTGAGCTCTGGTAGACTGATGAGTGAGACGCTCTCTGTAATCAGCTAATTGGAAACATTTTTTACAGCATCTCAGAAATTTGCCTTGGTTCAAGCAATTTATATCTAAAGATTCTTAATACTGGCAACAACTCTATGAAATAAAAAACATCATTGTTTCCGGTATATAGATTGGCAGGAGGAAAAGGGTCAAGGCACATTCTGAAGCCACACAGAAAGGTATCATGTTTTAGTTGTTTTAGTTTTTCATTTATAGGGTGAGAAGAGGAAGCTGACAGGCTGTTGGGAGATAACAGGCCTAAGACATTGGCTCCTCTATTTGCCCTATTCACATACTCCATACTACTGCCTGGGAAGACCTGCACATCACCTTAACTTCCCTCTCCTTTTTGTGCCCTTCCCCCTGGTTGTGGTCCTTGGCAGGCCAGTTGGGCACACTTTGGCTGCCTGGAAATGTTTTATTCCACACACTTCATTAAAGCCAAGCTTATGTCATTTGGGTCTGAGATGGATTGTTAGAAAGAAAGATTGTGAGGGGCCAGAGCTTCAGTGTCTTTTTCCCAATGTTGGTAATGGCCAGCATCCAGTTTCACTTCCTCTCATGAATTTCTTAATTTTTTCATGTTGTTTGTATGTTCACCCTACATATTGGTTCTGCCTGCTCAGATTCTTTATTTGCCTGCCTACTCATTCAAAGTTGATAAATTGGAATTGACAGTGTGGCTTCACAGAGAAATGGCATCTCAATTTGGTTTAATAACTGGTATGGTGGGGAAGGGAGGTATGAGAAAGAGAGCCAGGCTAGAGAGGCTGAAGAATCCAAGAAGCAATGTTGAAGCTGAAGGCTAAAAAGCTTTTCTTCTGCTTCCTGAAGCAAATACTACAGAATTTCCAAATATTCATTACAATAATTCTACAGTTGATGAAAGAAAAATAGAACAGGAAAACATTATAAAAATAGAGAAGAGGAAGAACATAGTGCTTTCTGTCAGGGTAAATGGTATAATTTTGTCAGGCAAAGAAAGGAATAAGTTAGTGCCTCTGTAGCATTTTTCTTTGATGGGACTAATTCAGGTTCAATCTCCAGAACCCATATGGTTTCCTGAATCTGACAGGAGTAATTTCTGAGTGCAGAGCAGACGGTAAGCCTAATCAATGCCTGATATGACCCCCAAAAGAAAGGAGGGTGTCAAGAGAATGTATAAGTATGGATTTTTGAGCCCAGTGGCCAAACACATGACACATAACATCAAGTGTGGTCCAAAGCAATGGATTGTTACAGACTCAAGTTATTTGATTTTCTATATACATGTATGTATGCATGTGTGCATGTATGTATGTATGTATGATGTATGGAATTACAGGCCAGAATCTTTTCTCGGGCAAGCTTTACTGGGGAACACAATCCCAAGAAGCAGGTGCAGGCAGGCAGAATGACCAGCAGTGGAGTCTTCTTTTACTTAGAAGAGCCCTTTTCACCTCAGATCATCCTGCCCCTTGCCCAGGATAAGAGAATAGGTCTTCCAGCAACTCATCTGGACTCCATCCAGCTACATATGCCCAAGAAACAGAGGCAGACAGACTGTAAATAGTCCTCTTTGCCTTAAATAAGCTGGTTTCACCCCAAATATGTGCAATAAAGAAAGTATTACAGCTACACTTCACTGCACAGCTGTGCATTTCTCTGGTCAATGAGCCCCACCTGACACATAAAAAAATCACCATACTGCAAAGGTCACAATAGGAAAGCAACAAAGAAGTCCAACTCTCTTACTGCATGGAGATGATAGTTCTGAAGAACCAAACAGTATCATCCATTTCTGTAACCTTTCTGATAAGTACTTTAAAGAGAAAATGTTTAGAATGTTCAAGGAACTTGAAGAAAATATGGAATGAATGCACAGCCAATAAGATTCATATTTACATAAGAATAAAAATGAGGACATTTCAAGCAGAAATGATATAATTTAAAAACTTATTAGGTGAAATAAAAAATCATTCAAAGGCCTTACCAGTAGATTAAAGCTTCTGAGATTTCAAAACCACCCTCTCACCACTTGATAGATCAACGAGGCTTAAACTCAGCAATAGTATACTGGCTTTAGAGGAAGAAATGGAAGAGAGTGGCATATAATATATGTCTATGTATATAACTATATATATAGAATGTGTTTTATATGTAGGACTTTTCATGGAAAATGGTTAAATATATGCAAATAAATCAACATAAAACACCATATTATAAAATTATATGATCATATCAGTAGACACAGAGAAAGAAAGCATTTGACAAGATCCAGCACCCATTTATGATAATAAAAAGTCTCAACAAGAAACCAGTAGAAAAATCTTTGCTTAATGTAGTAAAAGTTATTTACCACAAACCCATAGCAAACCTTATACTTCAAAAGACTTTTCTCTAAAATCTAGCACAAGATATGGTTGCCCAAACTCACCATTTCTATTCAGTATAATACTGGAAGTACTTGTCATAGAAATTAAGCAAGAAAAATAAATCAAAGAGATCCCAAGAGGAAAAGAAGTAAAACTCTCATTGTATGCAGGAGACACAATACGCTATTTAGAAAATCCTAAAGACTCTACAAAGAAACTTTTAGTAAAAATAGAATTGTATAGTAAAGAGTCAAGCTACGAAATTATATGAAAAATTCAATGGCTCTTTTCTATATATAAATAATGACAGAGAATAAAGAGATACTAAAAATATTTTATTCAGAATTGTGCTTCAGAAAACCAAGTACCTAATAATTAATTTAACTAAAGAGGTGAAAGACCTATACAAGGAAAACTACTTTGAAAAATAAAAGAGGACTAATAGTAAAAATTATAAAATATAATAAAATAAAGCAAAAGAGGACACAATGAAATGGAAACATGCCCCTTCTCATGAATTGGCAGGATTAATATTATTAAAATTTTTCCAACAATATTTCCCAAAGCATTATATAAAATTAATGCAAGCCATCTAAGGCTACCCATGCCATTTTTTAAAAATAGATCAAACACTCCTTCAATTACTATGGAACAATAAACCTTCACAAATAGTAGAATCAATCCTTGGGAAAAAGAAGATGTCTGACATCACTTTCTTCAACTACAAACTGTAATATAAAAAATAATATGAATATCCTAAAAATGACTATCATTTACATGATCCATTAATTTTTAAAAGAGGCAAGAAATAAGAAGTGAAACAAGGAAAGCCTCCTTAATAAATGTTGCTGTGGAAATTGTTCAACTACATGTAAAAAGGTGAACACAGACCTCTCTTTAACACCATGCAAAAAAGTCAAATCAAAATAGATTAAACCTGATATCAACCTAAAACCATAAGGTACATTGAGGAAAGCATAGGCAGAGCATACCATGACATTGAAGCTAAAGTCATCTTCAAAGATAAACACCACTTACTAACTAGGGAAAGCAAAGATAAACCAATGGAAAATGAGTAAATCAAGAAGTTTCTGAACCTCAAAAGGAATGGTAGAATAAAAACACTGTCCAAAGAATGGGATAAACTATTTACCCAATACATATTTGAGAAGGGATTAATAGCTAAGATATATAAGGTACTAGTAGAACATAACAAGAAAAAAATGTAACTTCAAAACCGGAAAAAGAGATGAACAGAAATTTTCTTAAAGAAGAAATACAGATGTTCAAAGGCACATGAAAAAAAGTTCAGCAACATTAATCATCAGGAGATGCAAATCAAAATAACAATAATATATATCACACCACATCAAAAAGAACAAGAATAACCAATGCTGGAACAAATGTAGGAAGAAAAGACTCATTTTCTGCTGGTGGGAATGTTGAATGCTCTGCCCTTTTAGAAAACAATATGCATATTTCTCAAAAACAAAAAATTGAGCTTCCATATGACCCTGCAATACCATTCCTTGGCATATACCCTTGGGTCTTAAAATCACAATGCAGAAAAGCCCTCTGCATTCCTATGTTCATTTTAGCAATATTCACAATAGCCAGAATCTGGAAACAACCCAAGTTTCTGAGAACAGAAACATGAATAAAGAAACTGTGGTATATTCCTAGAGATATACCCTAGGATCACAAAAATACAATACAACATGCCTTCTGCACTCCTATGTTCATTGCAGCTCTATTTACTATATCTAGAATCTGTAAACCAACCAGATGCCCAACAACAAATGTGTGGCTAAAGAAACTGTAGTACATCTATACAATAAAATACTATGCAACCATCAGGAAGAATGAAGTCATGAAATTTGCCTATATGTGGATGAACTTGAGGATTATTATACTAGGTGAAATAAGTAAGAGAGATAGAGATAAATACAAAATAGTCTCACTCATCTATGGGATATAAAAAAGTAAAAGACAGTATACTGTATTTGCCAGCGCATAAGACAACTGGTCTTTATTTTTACAGTTAAAACATAGGTTTTTTTTACAGTTAAAACATAGGTTTACACCTATACTCACTGTATAAGGCAGAACGTTCCTGTGCTGTAACTGTATGTACCACAGTGAGCCAATCACAACAACCAAAGGTTCAAAGGGTTTACTGTAATAGACTTCCTCTCTGACTCTGGCCCATTTGAGCAGGCTTTTGACAGTGTAGATTCGGGCACAGAACATTGCCTAATTTGCATGCATCAAAAACCTGCTTGGATTGGCTGAGTTAGAGGTGTCTGAGCAGCCTTGCAGTGATTGGTGCAGGATCGAGTGGGAAAATTCGTTTTGTGGCAATATCCAAATGATTTTCATTTAGCGGCATATCAAGACGTTTCTTGGGATATACTCAGCATATTAGACGATTCCCGATTTTCAGTTGACATTTTTTCATTTCAAAAGCTGTCTTATTACACCGGCAAATACGGTAGTAATAACACTTAGAGTCAATAGATATGGGGGCCAAAAGGACCAATCCATTTTATGAAGCTTGCCATAAAGAGTGATAAGCACAGTTAAAAAAATAGCTACACTAATAACTGTCATGACAATGATAATGAGAGAGAAATAAACTGCCTGTAGAATGCCTGTCTCAAAGACAGAGAGGAGGCCGGGGAGGAGAGAAATAGGGAACATTGATGATGGAAAAGTTGCGCTTGTGAAAGGAGTGTACATTTTATGACTGAAACCCAACTACTAATATGTTTGTAACCATGTTCCTTAAATAAAGATTTAAAAAAAAAATCAATGATCAGAGTCAAAACCATGCTCACAAACAAAGATACCATGTCTGCAATTGGCCAGATCCATAGACTCTAGTCTCAAAAGAGAGGTATTCCAAGCTGTAAAAATCATGGGTATACTGGCCATACAACTGAAAATGGCAATCTTGGGAGAAGAGAATGATTAAACTCCCCACCCTGCCCAAACCATGCCAGCTATATCCACCACCGAGAGCTATCACTTTGACAATAGCACAGCTTCACCACTTATCTCTCTGCAGAGACACCACTCTGATTAAAACTCCAAGTATGCTGTCACTTGGGCTAACATCATATGGGCTTATTTGGAGTGAGAGTGGGTACCCTCCATCCACCTTCTCATACTTCCAGAAGACCTAACTGCCAAAAACCACTTTACAAAAGACACACTGTTGACAATAGTGCTTGCAATTCCTAGACAATATGATAACTCTGATTTTTCAATACTGTCATCTATGTAGGGAAAAAACAATTTATATACCAATGTGTATCTGAAGCCATCTAACTTTTATAAACTAAAGATATAACAGAATGATCAACTAGCCATAAGAGCTTACTAAACTTTCTGACAATGACTAGTAACTTCATTATGATATACAATAATTCTCACAAATTTTCTTGTTGCTGTACTCTTCCCTTTCTCTTTTATTTCTTTTTAATAATTTTACTTCCACTTACCTGAATACAAATGTATATGGTAAATATGCTAACGGTGTGATACATGCCTTTAAATAAAGTCATTTAGAAAAGAATAAAAAGAAACTGGTACATCTACATAGTGGAATACTATATTGCTGTTGAGAAGAAATAAAGTCATGAAATTTGCTTATACATGGAGACCTTCATACTCAGCTAAGTGAGTCAGAGGTAGAGGGATAGACTTAGAATAATGACACTCATTATGGGATGTATTAAAATATAGTCCAGAGATATTGATATCCAGAGATAACAGAGGAGGATCAGTCTCTGGTAAGAAGCTTGCCACAATAAGTTACTCCTTCAGTAACAATATTGCAAGTGACAGGATTAAAAAGAAAGGAAAGGGAGAGAGAGAAAGAGCAAAATAGAGAAGAAAATGACTGTCACAAAGGCAGAGAAGAGAAATGGGGAGTACAAGGGGAGACTGGTGGGAAGAAATGTGCACTGAAAGGTATTGTGCATTATGTGACTAAAACTCAATTATGAACAATTTTGTAACTGTGAAAAAAACCAAAAGTATTATGAGCAATCTTATAAAATACTATGTTTTTTTTGTTTTTTTGTTTTTGGTTTTTGGGTCACACCCGGCAGTGCTCAGGGGTTACTCCTGGCTGTCTTCTCAGAAATTGCTCCTGGCAGGCACGGGGGACCATATGGGGCACCGGGATTCGAACCGATGACCTTTTGCATGAAAGGCAAACGCCTTACCTCCATGCTATCTCCCGGGCCCCTATGTTTTCAATAAAGTAGTTAAAAAATAAAAATTCACTAGGCGTGTGTCTGACTACAAAGGAGACAGAACATGGTTGTTTTCTGACTGTAAAAAAGGAAGTATATTCACCTATTTTAAACTCTTGCCTTAAGATTGTAGGTATCTGGGGCCCGGGAGATAGCATGGAGGTAAGGCGTTTGCCTTTCATGCAAAAGGTCATCGGTTCGAATCCCGGTGCCCCATATGGTCCCCTGTGCCTGCCAGGAGCAATTTCTGAGCATGGAGCCAGGAGTAACCCCTGAGCACTGCCAGGTGTGACCCAAAAACCAAAAAAAAAAAAAAAAAGATTGTAGGCATCTTAAAAATGGTCAGAATTGGGGCCAGAGCGGTGGCGCTAGAGGCTAGTCTAGGATGGACTACAGTTCATCCCCCGGCGTCCTATATGGTCCCCTAAGCCAGGAGCGATTTCTGAGAGCGTAGCCAGAAGTAACCCCTGAGCATCAATGGGTGTGGCCCATAAACAAAACAAGAAATTATCAGTTTTAAACACCAAACCCAAAGTCAACAGCAATGGAATCAATACCCAATCTACAACAAGCTGTTCAAGAGGGGACCAGTTACACTAATATTCCAGGGGGCAAAGGAGGGAGATATGGGATATATGCTAGGAACAGGGGTGGAGGGAGAACACTGGTGGTGGGAATGGCCCTGATTCATTGTCACTATTTACCTTAAATATTACTGTGAAAGATTTGTAAGTCATTTGGTCACAATAAAAATAATTTAAAAAACAGTTATAGGCATCTGTCTAAGCTGGTGACTTCCTTGTCTGTTGTCAAAAGATAATGTATCTATTCTGCTAGTCTGAACATGCCTATTTGGGGTCCACTCTGGTACACAGCACTACAGGCAGTGTATGTCAATGGAAATCAATGCACATGGTTCAAAATGTATGAGTTGCTCATTATCATCATGCCGATAAAATGATAGAGCAGACAGACTGTGCTAAGGACAGGGCTGGTAATTTCTCTCTTCTCTCTTTGGGCTTGGGGTCTGGAGGTTAGACCTCATTCTATCTCAAAATGAAAATCTCTGTGTTTGGTGCCTAACTCCACATAATGGAACAGTAGTTGTCTTGTACTTTCCACTAAGGAAGTTGGGAGAAGTAATTATTAGTGAATCACAAATTAGTCTACAGCAGAGGAAATCCTCAGGAAGGTTTAGTGAAGTTGCCACCTGTGACTAATATAACAGACTCCTTGCTTGGGCCCCAGGGTGTAGAAAAAGGCTAGCTGAAAGGCTATGGTGAGAAAATAAGCTTTGCCTGCTTACTCCAATGGACAGTTGTTAACTAGCAAGGACGGTTTATGATTATTTTTCCCTTTTGTGGATGTATACATATTTTCATAAGATGTCTTATAATATTAAGATATTATGATTGGCTTTGTCTCCCAGTATTTTTCTCTTTCTAGAAACCATTGAAAAGAATACATGTAATAAGGTGAATAAACTATAAATAGAAATGAGAGATTAAAGTAAAGTCAGTAGACATTTGTTAAAAATGTAGAGCAAAGGCAATGTTGTGAAGTAGGTATAAGAAGGTATAAATATGAGTTAGTACAAGTGTGACTATGTATAAATAGTTGTAAGTATGTGTAAAGATAAATATGTGCAAATATAAGTAGTTTTGATATAAGTAGATGTAAGGAGGTGTCAGTAGATAAGTATTAGTGTGTGAGTAGGTAAACACATATAAGTAGGTATTACCTAGAAGTAGGCATCAGTGTGAGTAGAGTAATGTGCGTATGAGTAGGCGAACAGAAGTCAGTGTTCTACACAGTGAGAGTATGTATATAAGTGTGAGTGGAGTTTGGATTGTTCTTCATCTTGGCCAGTAATGTCAGATCCTTCCTAGCATGGGGTCCTCAGAAGAGAGGCTCTCATCCAACACTATGGTTCAAGTGGGATATAGAAATGGCAGGTCCTAAGTTTAGCTTCTAGGAAATGTTGAGTTTTAACAATAAAAAGAAAGTCTTTAGTCAAAACAAAATGCTGTTAGTTGAAGTTTAGCAGGAACAACATATAGGAGAGATTTTGTTGGGTTTGGGTTTGGGTTCATAAGTTAAGAGAAGAAAGGACAAGTCCCCTTAATGAAATAATGGGCCTAAAATATTTATTCTGTTTATTCTTTTTGTTGTTTTTATTGATCGGGGGCCACACTGGCAGCATTTACTTTGCTCTGCTCTCAGAAATAACTCCTGGCAAGCTCAGAGGACCATATGGGATGCCGGGAATCTAACATGGATGGGCCATGAGGAAAGCAAATGCCCTATATGCTGTATTGTATCTCTGGTCCAATTCTGTTTATTCCTAAGAAATGTCTAAAGCAAGGGGAAATGGCTTCTCTTTGGCACTGCACTTGCTCAAGTACTCACTAGTGGACAGCTAGGCAACCCCAAGCTGTCCCAGTCAGAGAGCTTCAGTCCAATATCTAAAAACATGATGCCATGCATGCAAGGACAGTGGCACATTGACCTGAAGGGACACAGTCTACATGTGCAAGACAAGACATAGTCCAAATGTGCAGTAACATAGCACATCCCAAACCCTCCCAATAAAAAAATAGTACACTATTGGCACATGGTGCATGTGGTAAATGAGATCATGAAACCTGTCCGTTATGTATCTATGGTTGACCAAGCCAGAATTTTAGCCCCTATCTACCTGGAGTCAAGCTGCCACACTATACTACCTATCTGGCAGCTAAACAGAGAACTGGAGTTTGTCATTGTATCTCCATGACAACTATGAGCCCAGAAAAAACAAAAATGGGTTGCATGTGTCCCTTGTGTCCTTCTGCCCTTTGAGTGCAGGCTACCCATGGATTAGCCCTTGTTCTGGCTCTGTGTTCTTCCTGGACCCTGTGTCTGGGGAGGCCAAGAGGCCAGGGGCCAGCGCCTATTCTTGCTGCCATCCTTCCTTTATAATTCTCTTTTCAAACAATTGCCTTTTATGACCAGGCAGACCTGTCTCCCTGGGATGCCATGTTTTGGCCTGTTCTAGCTAGCAGCCTGCTGGGTCCCGTCAGATGACAGCAGGAAGACGGATGTTTCCTGCCCTTCCTGCCTGCTTTCTCCAATTCCACAATGGTGCAGGGCTCAGCATCTGACTTGCTATGTTTGCTGTGCCTGCTAGGGTTTACTTCCTACTCCAGAGCTTGGTTTGCTCTGTAGGGGAATACACAGAATGGTGCCTCTCCCAGCGTCTTGCAGTTGGCATTTTTGGTGTTGCTGTAGTTGAAGCTAAGAAAGATATAGACATGACAATGAAAATCCACCCAGACAAATCAACTAACCCATCTTAGGAAAGGCACATAACCAACTATTTTGTTTAGGTCAGCTGACTGACTACTTGAGATAAATATTGCATTGTCATTTACCCTCGGATATAAAAAAATCTGAATCAAAGAGAGATTATGATAGAAGGAAAAAAAGTCAGTGGAGGGCCTGAAGTCAGTGTTTTGGGCAAGCCAGCAAGAGGAGAAGTTGAAGTGGAGGAGGCAGACACTGGAAGCTATTTAAAAAATGGAAGTGCCACCTCAACTTTATTTCCTCCATGGGAAGTGATGTATGGCAGCAATTTCGTGCCCTTTGAATTCACCAGGTAATATTGATCCTTGGGACAGATCTGAATTTAGACAAATGAAGTGACTCTTGGTGGGTCTTAGATTCTTTCAGCATGTGGGCAAGATATATGCAAGATATATGCAAACAATAAACAAAATAATGAACCTTTTTCAGCTCTGGAAGCCAGTTTTCGCTGGCATGGGATGTGGGGAGGCTCTGTGTCAAAGGCCTTTTCCCAAGCGTAGGGGGTGCAGTGGTTATGAGGCTGCCGCCAGCCATCTTCCCTCTCCTTCTTCCCGGACTCCAGGGCTATCGGTGACCCAGGGGGCCAGCGAGGTGGATGCCAGGGAGAAATCTAAAAGCATTCCCAACCCCCATCCAGCACAAGATGGGCGTGCTGGGGCAGTCACTGGAAACTTTTTTTCCACCAGTCTCCAGATAGACAACCACAGTTGTCTATACATCACCTGGAAGCAATCCTCTACCAGGGACGATCCTACAGCTGCCCTGGCATCAACTTACTCCAAAGAGGGTTCCCTTAACACCCAGAAGACTTAACAACAGCAACAACAATCTGCTTTCAGTGCAGGGCTCTCCACATTGCCCTCTAATTGTGATGTGAAACTAGAGGACGCTCCACATCATCCTGACTTCAATGTAGAATATGCATAGAATCCAGTATCTCTAACTACAGAAACCTGACACCAACAGGGATTGTGCAAAAAAATTTTTACTGGGACCACAGAGAATGACTCAGGGGTTGGACAGCATAGTATGCCTGGAGCCCAGAGTTGGTCTTATACCAGAAAGCTTAAGAAGTAAGGTGTCCTTGTATTTAGGTCAAGGCTTTTCCCCTATATTTTGCTGGGCCTATGCAAATAACAACAATTGCCACTCAAAAAAAAAAAAGAAAAAAGAAAAGAAAGAAAGAAAAAAGAAAAAAAGAAAAGAAAAAGAAGAAGGAAAAT
>PVKC010030173.1:0-15101 GCA_004027635.1 Crocidura indochinensis | reverse complement strand
TTCTGAGCATGGAGCCAGGAGTAACCCCTGAGCACTGCCGGGTGTGACTCAAAAAACCAGAAAAGAATTCAGCTCTTTTAGGGGCCCGGGAGATAGCATGGAGATAAGGCATTTGCCTTTCATGCAAAAGGTCATCGGTTCGAATCCCCGTGCCCCATATGGTCCCCCGTGCCTGCCAGGAGCAATTTCTGAGCATGGAGCCTGGAATAACCCCTGAGCGCTGCCGGGTGTGACCCAAAAACCACAAAAACAAAACAAAACAAAACAAAACAAAAAAAAACCCCAAGAGTACAAGAAAAAGGGGCCGGCGTGGTGGCACTGAAGGTAAGGTGACTGCCTTGCCAGCACTAGCCTAGAAAGGATCTCGGTTCGATCCCCCAGCATCCCATATGGTCCCCCAAGCCAAAAGCGACTTCTGAGCGCATAGCCAGGAGTAACCCCTGAGCGTCACAGGGTGTGGCCCAAAAACCAAAAATAAAAAAAGAGTAAAAGAAAAAATTGAGGACTGAAGAGATAGCACAATGGATAAGGCAGTGCAAGGATTGATTCCCAAGCATCCCATATGCTCTCCAGAGCACCACCAGGATGGTTTCTGAATGCAAAGCCAGGAGAAACCCTAGAGCAGGGGTCTTCAAACTTTTTAAACAGGGGCCCAGCTCACTGTCCCTCAGACCACTGGAGGGCCAGACTATAGTAAAACAAAAATTACGAACAAATTTCTATGCACAGTGCATACATCTTATTTTGATGTGAAGAAATAAAATGGGAACAAATACAATATATGGCCTGTGGGCCATAGTTTGTGGACCACTGCTAGAGCATCACTGAGTGTGCCAAAAAAGCAAATAAGTGGATAAAAAATAGAGTGGGGGGTGGGGAAGAGGAAAGATAGCACGGAGGTATGACATTTGCCTTGCATGCAGGATAGTGGTTCAAATCTCAGCATCCTATGGGGTCCCCCAATCATCCCTGCCAGAGGTGATTTCTGAGCATAGAGCCAGGAGTTAACTCCTGAGCACTTCTGGGTGTGACTCCAAAACCAACAACAACAGCACCAACAACAAAATAGAGTATAATAAATTACAAGGATCAGAGCTAAATTTAGTCTTTAAACAATAGTGAGCCATTGAAGGATTTTAGAGCAGAGAAATACATATTTAGGCAATATTTTTTAAAATGGCTATGATAAATGTAAAAATAAAACAGTAAGATAACTGTATTTCACAATCTCTGCATACCATTATAAATACTCATATCTATTCCTCCAGGTAAACATTGAAAGTTACTTTTTTCCCCTCAACTTCCACTTACTAGTTAAAGGATATAAAGTTCAGAAAAGGGCAGTTTAAATTCAAATAATAATAGCTAACCATTCAAACTCCTTCCTTATTGTTGGTATCCCTTCTCCCAATGCCCTTACTTCAGCTTTCTTTTCAGATGTTAATCCCACTTGGATGGTCAGACCCATCCACACCTGGGACGGGTCTGCAGCTTTGAATAAAGAATAAAAGGTGCTGGCTTGGAGGAAGGAGAAAAGGAAAGATGCATGAATGAGAGAAGCAATAAGGAAGCATAGAGAGCAAGCAGCAAGGGAGACAAAGTTCCAGAGGGAAAGACAGGAGTTAAGACAGACAAGGCACAAAGGCTCATGGCAGAGAAAAGACATGAGGGAATAAAGCAAGCTGACTCTGAAAAACTTTAACAGACTGCTTGTGAATTATTTATCTGTCACTACCCATCATTAGACCCTTCAGCATTTGGTGTTAGAAACACAGTGTGTGCATGAGATGGCCCCAATATGTTAAGTATATATATTTGGTTTTGGGGTCACACCCGGCAGTACTCCGGGGTTACACCTGGCTCTACGCTCAGAAATCGCTCCTGGCAGGGGGGCATATGGGATGCCGGGTTTTGAACCACCATCCTTCTGCATGAAAGGCAAATGCCCTACCTCCATGTTATCTCTCCAGCTCCTTATTTTATTTATTTATTTATTTATTTATTGGTTTTTGGGCCACACCCAGTGACGCTCAGGGGTTACTCCTGGCTATGCGCTCAGAAGTTGCTCCTGGCAGGCACGGGGGACCATATGGGGAACCGGCACAAACCGCGGTCCGTCCTAGGTTAGCGCAGGTAAGGCAAACACCTTACCCTCCAGCGCCACCTCCCAGCCCCCAGCTCCTTATTTTATATTTTAATCTATACCCTACCCTTCAAATAAAAATAATAAAAAGAAGCCATTCATTGTTTTACTTTTATTTAGGGGGGGGACTACACCTGTACTGTTCTTAGGTCTTATTCCTGGCTCTATGCTCAGGGATCACTTTTCGTGGGGCGTAGGTGACTATATGTGGTACCAGGGATTAAACCAGGTTGGTTGCATGCAAGTAGCGTAGCATACCAACTGTACTCTGGCCACAAGATTCACATTACAATTTTAAAATGTTTTATTGAGACTTTTGTGATTTATAACATTATTAATAATGATAACTATGGTTTCTCATTAACACAATTCCAAAACAATTCATATTTTTTAAAATCTTGTTATCATTAGCAGATATTTTATTGTAAAACAGTTTCCCTGACATGCCTCTGCCTCCCAAAAGAAGAAATGCAAAGAAGAATGGGATTGGGGATTTTAGTGAATGAAAACAAAAGATCAAGAGATCTAAGGGAAAATAAAAACTATGTTCTATAACTAAAAAACCTAAAAAGGTAAGATATATAGCAAATAACTGAATAATAAAGTAATAAGTGACATTTACATTGAAATACTATAAAATGTGAAAAAATTTAGATCATTAGTATTTGGAGTAGAGGAAAATTTACAAAAGAAAGTATCAGTTGAGATGGTTTTGAAGGGTGGTTCAACTGAATTTTGACAGACTGACACGAGACAAAACAATCGAGATAAATAGGAAAAAAAATAGCCAAAAAGCTAGAAAAATATTTAGTAATAGCTATTATATAACATTCATAATAGCAAGTTTCTACTTAAATTTGCATATGATTGTTGATTAGAATCACATTTAAGTGCAGAGGTTATTTTCTTCCTTTCACAGAATTTCTCTGTAAGAGAAAAGATTCTTACCAATGAAAAATTCCACAGCGGATAGGAAATGCAGCTTCATTACAACCGAAGGGACTAAAAGGTTAAAAGAGGGCTGGAGATTTAGTATAGAAGGTAGGGGCATTTGCATTGTTGTGATTGACTATGGTTCAATACCTGGCACAACATATATAGCCTTAAGTATAGCTAGGGTCACTCCTGAGCACAATGAAAGCAACAGCCCCTGAGCTAGCACCCATATCCCATCAATACAAATAAATAATAAATACACCTTAAAGAACATTCAGTTTAGTTTTGTGCCAGAATGATAGCAAAGCCAGTAGAGTGTTTGCCTTGCACGTGGTCAACCTGGATTTGATCCCTGACATCCCATATAGTTCCTGGAAACTGTCAGAAGTAATTCTGAGTGCAGAGTCAGGAGTGACTCCTTAATGCCACCAGGTGTGGCTCCTCAAAAAAACAAATCAAAACAAAAATATGTATGAGTACTTAATCTTTTTTTTTTTTGGGGGGGGGGGTCTCACCCGGCAGTGCTCAGGGGTTAGTCCTGGCTCCATGCTCAGAAATTGCTCCTGGCAGGCACGGGAGACCATATGGGGCACTGGGATTCGAACCGATGACCTTTTGCATGAAAGGCAAACACTTTACCTCCAAGCTATCTCCTGGGCCCCTGAATACTTAATCTTAATGTACTATGTAAACACATTCTACTATCATTTATGTTGGCATTTGTGCATTATATTACTTAACACTATTATTATAGTTTTATGCCTAGCAAAAGAGTTGAGAAACAACACAATACTTTCTTTTTGGTGGAAGGAGTCATTTCCTAGTGATACTTGGCTTGACTGTGTGGGATGGACACAGTAGGGCTGAGTGCCACCACAGACATCTGGAAGACTCAGAAGCAATTAGAATCACAACCAGCAAAATTGGAAGGCCATCCAGGGCTGGGAGTTGAACCTGAGGCTTCCATGTGCAAAGCTTGTGCTCTCCAGACCTTTGTAGTCTTTCCAGTGTCCATATACATATTTGGTTTTGTTTTAGGGCCACACCCAGCACTTCTTGGGGCTATTCTCATCTTAGTCCATGTGGTGCTTGCGAACTGGACAAGAGCTCCTGGATGCCAGTCCTTTGAGCCATCTCTCCAGACTTCCTAGTAGTTTCTCTCTTTCCTTCCCAGTAGTTTTTGTTTTCAAACAAAACTATAGTATTCCTAAGTTTATCACTTAAAAGTGACGTGATAAATATCTGGTTTGAAATTTCATCTTTAAAAATTGTTTCATTGTCTTTGGCCTTATCTACCACCTTGGAAATTATTTTCAGAAAACAAACTAATATATTTAAAATAGAGTCATGAATATAAAAGACATTCAGATTATCAATAATGTGAGTGAAGAAATAAACATGTTTTAACTCATATTTAGGTACATGTAAACATAAAAATGATCCCCATTCTTTACTGAAATGTTTTCTTGCTCATTTTGTTCTCTGCCCTGTTCCCCTACCAGAGCCTTAATTTGACTATAGTAAGCAATAAGACTTTGGGAAAGTTACCTAGCATTGCTAGTCTTAATTGGAAAAACAGCAACAGTAATACGTACCCAACTTTATATGGTTGTGAAGTGTGAAAGTGTAAGGGATTAAGTGAAATAAAGAACATATCATACAAAATTCCTATGAAACAAAGAAAATATATAAAATATAATGCCCGATAACAGAACAGACAGAATAGATTCTTTTCTTTTTTCTTTTTTTTGGTTTTTGGGTCACACCTAGCAGTGCTCAGGGGTTATTCCTGACTCCATGCTCAGAAATTGCTCCTGGCAGGCTCAGGGATGTTGGGATTCGAACCACAGTCCTTCTGTATCTAAGGCAAACACCTTACCGCTGTGCTATCTCTCCGGCCCCATCTTTTAGTTCTTGCTTCAGCTTCCCAACAGAAAGTAATATATTATCTCCCCAAATTGAATTAGGAGTCCTTCCTTTACACCCTATGTCCTGTACATACTTCTATAGAGTATGTAGTATGAATAGCCATATATGTACCTAATTGCTTCCCAGTGCTATGAGCTAGATATGTGAAGGCAATAATATAGCTTAACAGTGACGTCACACTTACAGCTGCAGAACAATAATTTTTGGACTGTATTTGGTTTATCATTATGTCTCCCCCCAATTTAATCATTTAATAATATACCATCACATTGTAAATAAGGTTCAATTGTTCACCTATCAGATCTTCTGTTTATTTCAACCTAATTTCTAAAAAAATAGCCACTTCTTAAAAACATTAAAAGGCAGAACAGGGGTCAAAGAGTTGGCAGTAGAGGAAAGGTGTCTGCCTTGCAAGCGCCAGCCTAGGACAGACCATGCTTTGATCCCCCAGCATCCCAAAATGTCCCCTAAGCCAGGGACGATTTCTGAGTGCATAGCCAAGAGTCAAACGGGTGTGGCCCAAAAAACCAAAAAGAAAAAATGGGGGGGCAGCAGAACATTAAACACTAAAGAGCGGGCCAGAGAGATAGCATGGAGGAAGGGCATTTCTTGCATGCAGAAGGACGGTGATTCAAATCCTGGCATCTCATATGGTCCCCTGAGCCTGCCAGGAACTATTTCTGAGTGTAGAGCCAGGAGTAACCCCTAAGTGCTGCTGGGTATGACCCCAAAACAAAACAAAACAAAAAGACAAAAAAACCCCACTAAAGAGCAACCATTCTATTGGAGTGATTTAAGGAGAGGATGAAAATCACTAACTTTATACATAATGCTGTGCCACTTGTACTTATTTTATATTTAAGTTACTATACCAAATACAAACTTGCTTAACTTGTGTTCACAATCTGCCTTATCTTTGTAAGTGATCCTTTTCTTTGAGACACATATGCTAAATTTGATATCCTCTTAAAGTCAATCCAATTTCTAGATTGTTGCACCTCCAATTTCACACCATAAAATAACTGAGAAAAATACATTTTGACCTATTAGGCTTTGATACACCTATTTGATATACTTAACAGAGTTTGATTCACCTGATAGACACCCTTTTATTCTAAGTGAGATGTATCTATCATGTTTTGGTGAGCTTCTTACAGGGAAATTAGCTATTACAAATTATTCAATGGAACAAATTCTCAACGACTTCCACCCCCACTCCTCACTAGTTCCTTTAAAATGAAGAAAACTCAGTACTGGATTTTATCCAATGTAAAAATATATGAAAAACCATAACGGCCTTCACTGAACAAGCATTGCCGAACTTCTATGTACTACCAAAGCTAATAAACATAACAAAACACCCACTAATGTTTTCTTGCCCCCCCTTTTTGAGAAAGAAAAAAAAGTGAAAATAGTTTTGGGGGGGAGGGAGGCAGAATCTTAGAAAAAAGCATTCACTTCTATGAAAGATTCAAGTCTGAACTTCTAAAGAATTCCTAAAAACAAGTTATTGAAAAGGCAATCTTTTGAAAATAAACTCATTTCTAAATTTTTTAATTCTGTTTAAAATAAAATGTCACTATATGTACTGAGATTTATTATATAGAAAATCCAGTCTCTTCTAAATAAGAAATATTTCTATGAAAATATTATGAGCTAGATAGCTTTTTTGTTTTTAAAAAAGTTTCCATTTCCAGTACAATGGAAATTTGATTCTTTATAGTTCTGTCCAAAAGTATTTGGCCTGTCCCCTAAAGCAGTTCCCACTATATCTGCAAAATGATTTGTATAAGAAGCGAAGGGACTAGGATTTTAAGTCATGCTGAGTAGCAACCATATGGCATTACAAAGAATCACTAGGAAACAACAGGCATACCTAAAAAATGCTTACTTTAAGGTAAATTCTTATCGGTTAACAGCCTGTAAAATAAATACATAAAGTAAATGCAAACTGCTAAAACCACCACAGGAAAATCCAGCCTATTGTAGAATTATCTTTCTGATTTAACTAGTGAAAGATAGTAGACACAGCTAGACTAGAAACATTGATTATTTAGTAGTGCTCTGGAGTCTGGCCAACATTTAGCTAATACAGTTGTACAGTAAAGAAAAGCATTTTGAGGGGCCCGGGAGATAGCATGGAGGTAAGGCGTTTGCCTTTCATGCAAAAAAGGTCATCAGTTCGAATCCCGGTGCCCCATATGGTCCCCCATGCCTGCCAGGAGCAATTTCAGAGCATGAAGCCTGGAGTAACCCCTGAGCACTACTGGGTGTGACCCAAAAACCAAAAAAAAAAAAGAAAAGAAAAGCATTTCGAGCAGCTAGTCTAAGTAATTTTTGTTGCTGTTTTCAAATCAAACTTATTTGCAAAGAAAACAAACTAATTCCTATAGTACAGTACACAGTGCAGTTCAATAGTTGTTCCATGGCTTTATAAATATATCTATATACAATTTAACCTTAAAAAGCATGAGTTTTGAACATTGAACAGTGTTTTCTGTGACACTTAAAATTTAACAATGATCTACAAATGGTACAATTTTAATACTGAGCAAAAGTGTTTACACCAGTTCTAAAAATCTTTTTTAGAAAAGCAAAGCAACACTTTGCAAAAAAAAAAAAGGGTGGAGGAAGGATAGCTAATTAATGAATTTCCAAAGCATTTACAGCCATTTATAGGTGTACATGGACACACATACATAACAAAAAAAAAAAAAAGAAGAAATATTTTCAGTTATCCTAGTTATATATCTGCCAATACACAAAGGTTTAGAGTTTTCCAAATGCCTTCTTAAAATCTTATTTTTTCTTCCCCCATCCCAAAATCTTATATTTTAATATAAATTTAAAGATAGTGCTGTACCATCAAGATGAAACCAAATATACATAAATTTCAAATGGTTTATTCTCTCAGTTCCTTTAAAAACTGTACTTCTGTATGTAATTCACTCAAAAATATAATTTCTTCTCACAATTCTTTGTTATATTCTTGGATAAAAAGCTTAAATGTGGATCTTAATAACTGTACCTTACTTCTCCAAAATGAAAAAAATATGCTTTTTTAATAATAGGTAAATATACATATGTGGCCCATAATTGTTTTTCCTTCAAGTATTTTCAAGTGTGAGGGTCAACTTGTTACTGAATCTGGTTCTCCCAATTGCAAAACCATTTGGTGTGCTTATACAATAAACCAGGTTTCTGGAGTTCAAATCTAATTTCATGCTTTTGTTTAAGCATATGTAAATCTTTTAATTTGAAAGCATTCTTAATAGATAAAATTAATATGTAAATGTAAACTGTAAATATAAAGTACACAATTTGAAATAACTCGAGGCAGCGAGCTCGAGATTTCCATTAATATCTCTGCAATGATTAGAACATGTTTTTAATAAGGGATTTACTATGTCATCCTGTCATCTTGTCTATATTGCATTAATATAAGAAAATGGGCTATCAGAAGTTTAAAAGCACTATTTATATAGTACACACAGTTTTATGTAAATACTAAGTATCACAAAGACTCAACAGTCCAAATAGCAGGAGAAAAACATATTGTGTCCAGTACTGTACAGGCATATATTTGCTTCTTTGAGAGACTTGTCAAGTACTGTGGGAAGCAAGGAAGTGTTCCCATACATACAGCGCAGAAATTATATACCTGAGATACAATGAATCCATTTACAACTCTCTAGTCAAAGCAAAACATCATATATTTACATTTACATTTGCCACTGATATCAAAGAAAACCTCAATTTGCTTTTAGCATCATTTGGCAAAAATCCAACCAAAACAGAATTTGATCTTTGTTTTGACGTTTTAATTTTTGCATGTAAATTATACTGAACATTTAAAAATGTTTGTTTTTATTTTTTTATTACTAATTTAAATAGTTCTTGTTTTCCTTATTTTGGCAGCACAGATCTGGAAACATGAGAGATAATTACTATTTATTCATGTTTTAAGCAAATTTGATACGTGGAAGAAAAACGTGGATAAATCTAAAAAAACAGACTCAAGAACTGAAATATATTCTGAAAAATCCTAAAATGATGAGCCATTAGTTTAGGGTAAAGCTTCATTGATATAAACTACCTTCATTAGACAGTCGGCATCTTATTTATCTAACCCTGGGGTTAAATATTTTATTGTAGTAGTCAACTTGGAAGTTATAAAATTCTTCTGTTTGGAGTTATAAAATGGAAGGGGGTGGTTGTGAGTACAGATGTAGCTAAGAAAATCAGTGAAATCTCCAGAATGAACAGCCTGACACTTCAGTATCTCACTGGGTACCCAGGAAAGCAATACTATAGGAAGTAGGTTACCGTTTATGATAGTTGTATTTTCTGTGTTATCTAGAGAAAAACAGATTCATCCATGCAAAATGGACTGTTTTAGAAGATACTGCTGCTAAAATGAAAGACTTTTCAAAAGGAAAAAATGATTATTTCAGATGAAATGAGACGCTCCAATGTCAACCTTACTTCCTGAATCAGCAAAAATCAAAGCTTTACTCAGAATAGAAAATTGGAGATTTTCTTTTAATTTACATATCTCTTTTTTTTTGCTGAGTATGTTTTAACTGAAATATGAGAGAACTTCTAAGAGACAGCACTTCTCATTTCCAACCATGCTTTTGCTATAGCACTATAAAACACCACTACTTAGAAAGCTTCAATTTTACTAGCACTAATATAGAAGAATCAAGAGATTAAGTTAGAAATCGCTTTCTATTTATAGCATTTTTGTTATATACTCCTTAAACAGAAAACTGTACCTAATAATCAGTTATTAGGTAAAAATTTTATCTATCAATAAGACATATTAAAAAAGGTAAGGGCATTATTTGTAAAATTCCTAAATCAGCCTATTAAAAAAACCTTTTAATTCAGACTCATATTTCATGAACGTGTGATTGATATGTGTTTGTGTAAATCCTTTACTAAAACTAGAAGTCTATATGTATTAAGAAGTTGCATAAATTTTGGAAATAATTCTATTAAATAAGTTCATTGTTTTCAAAACATGGCCTTTTACTTAACAAGTAAAAAATTCAAGTAAAAAAAAAAACCAAGTTAAAAAAAAATCTTACTTTTAAAACCTGAAATTTCTGTAATAGTGTATCAATATGAAAAATCTGAAAATCTATCTAAATTGTCCACATATATGTATCTCGCTTTGGATCATTGTGTATATTTTATGTTAAGTTGTGTTTAATCTTAGTTGAATTACTTTAGTAATAATAAAGCAAAGACTGATGGCCTATAAGTAAGCCAAAAATTGATTCTATATGTTTTAAATGGGTAATATATTTCATGAGCATAAAAAATACCCTTTGCCTTATTTTTCTTAAGTAACATGAAAAGAACAGAAAAGAATTCCTATTTATAAACCTTTCCAAATTAATATGTATATTATTTGGCCTTTACAGCATTTAACTGAACTTCTGCCTTTTATCATTATTAATAGGCACAAATGAAATTTGTTAATCTGCATTTTTGTTAATCTGCATTTTAATACAACTAATTAAGTATATCAGGTTAATACAGATTTAGATAGTTGTATTTAACTTTTATAAAACAAAATTCTAAGAAGTATACATAAATCTTTAAACATCAATTTAATATTCTTAGAAATCAATAAATATGTAAAATCTAAATTAAAAATTTGTGTTTATTTTATTTGGGAAAACAAATAGGATTTGAACTAGTTTTCAAAACATAAGCTCACATAAAAAAAAGGTAGATAACAGACTTGCCCAAAATTTGCCATTGTAGTTCTCTTCCCGGGAGTCTTTTACATACAGGTATTGCCTTTTGATGCACATATATGCTATAAGAAATATTAGTGATCTCTTTAGACGCTCAAACTTCACCAACAACTCTATCTTCAAATGATGTGGAAATGCAAGCCCACTTACGTTGATAAGCATTCAAAAAAAAACTGGCTTTTAATATATCATTTTGCTAAATAATCATCTTGAAAGTTTAAGCAATTGTTTAACCCAGTTAAATCCTGCATTCTTAAACCAGAACTGAAAAACTCACTACTGCACAGTGTTACAACAGTGTTGGTAGTGTACTTAAATAAGCTTAATTCTACTTAGACTCCTAATGTAATTGTCAAACATTTTCCACTTTAATGCAGACTGACCATATAATTTTTTCTAAAATTGATATTAAAGGGGGAAAATAAAACAGTAAAACAAACTTTATTTACAAGATTTATAAATGTATTTGCTGTTTTCTAAGGCAGAATCCCATGTATTTATAAAGCGCCCCCTTCTTGCCTTTGTTCAGTTCTTTTGCAAGCAACCAAGGGCTTTCTTTGGGATCAGCCTAGTAAAAAGTCAAAGGACTAGAACATGAGGGTCATCTAAGTCTACAAGGTAGAAGAACAAAACAACAAAGCAACATCACAGGGCAAAGAGGAAAGGCATTACAATAAGAATCTAATTACAATGAAACAACAACAAAAATCTCTATAAAACAGTCATAGTTATGAAAATAATAAACACTGAAGACTGTCAAGAGTGGCTAATTTTCTTTTTATAAAGACATGAACGATGTTCTCTGTAATAAGAACTGAAACCCAGGACATTATTTTCAAAATCAAATGAAATAGACCTTGCAGCACACAATAATCTATTAACTGGAAAACATGCCTAATACTGTAAATGAAGTTGTACTATAAGTTCTTTGGCTTTCAAGATATGTTGACACTGAATCCTCTAAACTTACTATACTTAAAGTTTAAAAGCAAAATTAACCAAAAATATAAAGAATTCTAAGCCTTAGTAGAAGCAATCAACATGGAAATAGCCATAGAATTCACTTATTCTTCAATCTTATGAGAGAATGAAAATAATTTAATAATATTTCTAAAAGGCAATTTCTTTCTTGCCCTTGTTTTCCCACTTATTATTTCTTGTCATGGATATAACTATGGGAAAAAGATACTAGATATTAATGAAGCAGCTATTTCTTTTTAAAAATCTTCATTGCATTCATATTGTCAATTGGTGCCTTCACATTCATTCTTATGCCAACACTGTAGTGGGGCAAATGGGATTTTGATGATTTGACGCACATACACTAAAATAGTTGGAACAATCGATCAGTGAGACACCTCATTGAGGCATTTAAATAATAGGAAAAAGAGATTTGAATTTGGCAAAATAAATACCAAAATCTGCCTTTAATAAGACCATTTTAAAAACAAAATATTTGGTAAACAAGGAAAAGTTTATTATTAGGCAATGTGCAGACAAAATTATTATTAAGGTTTCTTCCCTTTTTGAATTAGTCACATGCAAATAAAAAGAAACCAGAGTTAAAGTTTATTTCCATAAAGAAGAGAAGTATTATTTAGTAAGATATAGTATAATCTAAAGGCCCTATATTATCTTTGCGGGTGTAATGTATAGAAATATTTCAGAAACAGATAAACAAATAGGAAATAAAAAATAAAATTCAAGAATATTTCAAGTTAAGCTAGACCTCCTTTTTTCTTACTTGGGAGTGGAAAGAGAACAACAAAAATAATCCTGCATTAGTATTCCAAGATTACTGACAATCTGGTAAAGCAGGATAGGATCAAAACTGACATATTTGAAAAGATGCTAAAAATAAGTTACTACTGAGGCCGGAGTGATAGTATGGAGGTAAGGTATTTGCCTTGCATGCAGAAGGACAGTGGTTCGAAGCCCTGCATCTCATTTGGTCCACTGAGCCTGCTAGGAACTATTTCTGAGTGTAGAGGCTGGAGTAACCCCTGAGCACTGCTGGTGTGAACCCCCCAAAACAAACAAACAAACAAACAAACAAAAAATTACTAAACAAGGCAACCAGAAAACAAAATAAACTCTAAAAATTAAACAGGTAAGCTTATGTGTTAGTAATATAATCTCTAGACTCATAAGTTTATGAAGCACAAAGGAGAAATAAAAGTGAATGAGATATACCAACAACTCAAAATGATATATGTTAAGAGGCATCATGAACACCTCCATTTCCCTTTAAATAAACGGGCATTCCATAGGCCAGGGAGAGAGCAGTGGGGTCCAGATTGCAGTGTGCTTGGCAGGCGCACAGAACCTCTGCTCTATCTTGAGCAACATCAGATGTACTCCTGTTAAACCTCTTCCTACAACCTCCGGGGCCATGTAAGATCGCAGCCAAGCATCAAATCATCCAGGTTGGTGGATTGAGTATCATTAGAGTGGTTTCCTGAGTACTGCTTGAGAGGTCCATAAACAAACACTTGTCTTTTCTATAATGTTTTAACTGACAGTAAAATTTAAATACCCCAGGGCTAAAGAGCTAAAACAGTGGGCAGTAGGGTTCCTCACACACCGCTAGATTCAATCCCTAGCATCCCATATGGTTCAAACAAGATAGCCAGGGGTGCCAAGAGTGATTCTTTTTTTTTTTTTTGGTTTTTGGGCCACACCCAGCGCTGCTCAGGGGTTACTCCTGGCTGTCTGCTCAGAAATAGCTCCTGGCAGGCACTGGGGACCATATGGGACACCGGGATTCGAACCAACCACCTTTGGTCCTGGATCGGCTGCTTGCAAGGCAAACGCCGCTGTGCTATCTCTCTGGGCCCCCCAAGAGTTATTCTTGAGTGGAGAACCTGGAGTAACCCCTGAGCACCAGAGTGTGACTCTCCTCCTAAATTTAAATATCTCATTTGCCTTGTATTCTGTCAGGAAAGAGGCCAACCTGCTATACCTACTTTCTTGCTCCTATATCTCATCTATAAGGTAAAAAGCTCTTTGAAAGTTGGAGTTTTGTCTTAACTGATTTTTGTTATAATATACCACTATAGCTAAATCTAGAAATTTTGCATTTTTGACTACAATCAAAATTCCTGAATATCACTTTGGTCTTGGTATTTATTTACAAAATAAGAGTTCCTGACCCAGATATTGACACATTTCTGAAGCACACAAACATGAAGCAATACAATAGTAATTTTATTTATTTATTTATTTTTAGGTCACACTCGGCAGCGCTCAGGGTTTTTACTTCTGGCACTGCACACAGAAATTGCTCTTGGCAGGCACGGGGGACCATATGGGATGCCTGGATTCGAACCACAGTCTGTCCTGGATCTGCTGCATGCAAGGCAAATGCCCTACCGCTGTGCTATCTCTCCGGTCCCTACAATAGTAATTTTAAAGAATAGCTTATTATATTTGTTTTTTTCTGGTCACACCTAGCATACTCAAGGCTAACTCCTGGCTCTGTGCTCAGGGATCACACCTGAGTAAAAGAAACAAGGAACAAGATATATCTATTCATAAGGACTTAAATCCTGCTAGAAAAATAGCATAGTGTAATTTACATTGGGGCATGTGAATGAAAAGAATATAGCTAAATTAAACATTTCTCACAGAAATATTATCATGTAAAGGCAGAAGTATATCTCATACTAATGAGACACATTCATTCAAAGTTTGAAAAACCCAGTTACTGAAGAATGTTTTGGAGAGCAAATTTGGAGAGAGGAAATTTGGAGCCTTTCTAAATGGATTTTGTTGTTATGTCTTCTTTTTTCAGGATCTCCAGATTGGGTGGCTCAGTATTTATAACAAGTTGTTGTATAGTTTCCTACTATAAGTGCCTTTGGTGAGAGAGAATTCATCAACAAGCTAGGTGGGAGGAGCTAAAATAACAGCTATAAAATACTCCCTAGAGGCAACTGAGAGATAGGCACCTCTCTTGAAGAAGTTCAAATTGAAGGCGTTTGAGTGAAATCATGTCTATGAAACAACCTTAAAGGCAAGAGATTATGAGACTCAGGAGATGAAGGGTGTTTCTGAAGCAAAAATGTAACAACTGAAGTGGAACTGATAAATGATTTTTCAACTTAGCCTTTCATCCTTCCAAGGTAGATAAATTGAGTAGCTTGCACTGTGCTATGCATGGGTCTTCCAGTATGAAGCTTACTGTCTGATTTGCACAGGCATTAAAAATCCCACAGCACTTAGATAAATAAAAGGTAACAAGATAGTCTGTGAGACTTGGTTAAAATGCTTTAAAATATAACTTGGTGTTTTTGACTTGCATAAGTTCTGTGGTCTGATTA
>PVKC010030172.1:0-14895 GCA_004027635.1 Crocidura indochinensis | reverse complement strand
TTCTCTTTGGCTCTCACCGCAGGAGAAGGTCCTATTCTTGGTTCCTGGTGCTGGTCACCTTCACTGGCCTGTGAGTGTTAACCTTGTCCCCTCTCAGTGTCCCTGAGTCTATGATGGACATTCATCCTTGCTTCATTGGTCCCCCCTCCAGACAGTTATCTGGAGATGTCCCCAAAGGAGATGGAGAAACCAAGCCCAAGATTCCTGCTTCATGCTCCCCCTGCTGGGCCTTTCACATGCCTACCATCCATCCTACCATCATGCAGCATACATCATTCACCTCCCAGAGGCTCACAGCCTGGGCTCCCCTTACCCGCTGTCCTCCTGGGCAGCTTCTTCCTGAGGGAGCCAGGCAGGAAGAGAGGAAGGGCCAGTCTGTGTCACTAGAGCCAAGGCCAAAGCTGGCTTCTCATCCATACATATCGTTTTGTTCACATGGTTCCCACTCGGCTAGTCCCATCAGCGTAGGCCAGCCGCACTCTGCTTCTCACCAAACCAGACATGCTGCCGCATCAGGTCAAAGTCAAGGACCAGAGCCTGGTACTGACTCATGCATATAGACATGCACTGGCTCACCAGCACCGCTCTGACCCCAGCACAGGCTGCATCTCCTCTGCAGCACTCAGTCATGGAGCCAGCCAGTCAGGGCTCCTGGGGGTGTATCTTACAGTGCCTATTTCATCCTCCTTCCTTGTCTCTTCCTCTGGAGTCAGATTCACCTACGCTTCATGGCAGCATCGTCTGGTATAGAATACAGAAGCTCATGTCAGACAGAGTCCACAGAGGCAGAACCCACAGCATGCAGAGTTCACTACCAACTCTGCCTTCTGCCGACGTCCTCAGATTCTCTCTCACTGTCATGCCTGGTCTTCAAGTGCATTTCAGTCTGGCAAGGGAGCTCAGTGGCCTGGCAGTCATTTCCTGCTCACCAGTAGTCACTGTCCACAGGACCCCAGAGACAAGAAACATCACTTGGGTGTGCTCAGGGTGGGCAGAGCCACATTCAAGCAGGAACTCAAGGGACTAATAGAGCCTGACAGCCTGGCTTGGCACCCCTTCCCTCTGGGGGCTGCATGGCTGCTGCTGCTTTCGTTTCTCTGCAGCAGCCTGAGTGATGAGACCACCCTCACCTCTGGCAGCTGAAGGCCTGCTGCTCTGGCATGGGGACACCTGCTTCCTGTGTATGCTCAGGAGGGGGCTCCTTTGGGCAGAGCATGCAACATGCATGTGCTCATGCATGTATATGCCAAGTGCACACAAACATACACACTGACAGTTACACATGGAAACATAAATAATTGTGATACATGTGCGCATGGACATGCCATAACATATGTACAAGCACAATGTTATGGGCATGTGTCTTATAGTAATGCACACATGCAAACTCACTGTGATTTTCATGTGATACATGCAAATATATACACACACTGTAACACACAAAGACTGAGACATACACTGAGGCACATGCAAACATGCATGCGCAGATATATGCCGTACATGTGTGCGTATGGACATAGTGCATGAATAAATACAAGCTTGTATTTAGACATACTCACAAGTCCATGTGTCTATGCACCTGTGTGTGCTTTTTATATATATGTGTGCATACACACATGTAACGGGAAGTTGGGCCAAGCCCCGGGTGACCATGGCTCCACTGATAAGCCTGTGCCGTGCTGGAGGCCCTTCGCCGTCTCTCGGGCAGACCAGCTGCTCCAGTGCCTTCTCGCTCCTGTTGTGCTCCCTGTGCCCAAACATTTGGGAACTGACACTCTTGCGTTGAAGGCTGCACGTGGCATCTGAAGCAGCCAGTGGGCCCTTGTGTGCAGACCCTGTGTGGAGAGGCCCGGGGGTCCTCTGTTCTGGGATCCACTGTGTGTTCCTCCTTCTCATACATGATTTATGGGGCTGTGAGGGCTAGCAGCCTCGCTGGTTGGGAACACGGGGGTTCATGACTTGTACATCACATCTTTGAGATGGGAGACTTCCTGCAGGGACCCAGAGGAGTCATTTCTGGGGGATCCTCCCCTTTGCGGGCCTGCTGGGCTCTGCAAGAGACAGGACTTGTAGGAGTTTTTGACTTTCTTCTCCAAACCTGCTTTTTCTTTTTCTCTCTTAAAGGCAAACTGCTTTTAGCACATCCCGCCCCACCTCAGCCTGGCTTTCCCCCTGAAAACACAGGGGATCCCGCTTTCTCTTCTAGTTGGAGGTGGGGAGGGGCTAGAGCCCCCCTTTTTCTCTCCTTTGATGGATTCCTCCCCCTCATATACTGCAGCCCCAGCTCATAATTATAATGCAAAACAGCATCCCAGCAGCCCGCTTGGTGCATTTCAAGTCTAAAGTTCCTTCAAGTTCTAAGGATTCTGAAATATTGATATTCATTAATTGAGTGGCTTTTGGTGACATAAACGCACATTACATACTTTCATGTGCTGGAAATGGTAAGGAAAAAAAATGCCATGTCACAAATGTTTACATGGCTGTTCAGGAAAAATGCGGGCACACTCGCTCTGTCTGCGCCTTCAACGCTGTTAGCAGTTGTAAGACCATCAGATAACCACCCGTGGGAGCAAGTGCCCTCCTGAAACACAATTACAATGAGAATATCTCATTATCTCATTGGCTTAGCTTACCGCTCAGTTTCCATGGTTTCAAATACACAGAGGAGCCTGAAAGGAAGAACGCTGCTAACAAAGACCAGCGCCTTGTACGATGACATCAGATCGTGTCAGACAGAATAGACTTAATTAAATACCCCCTGATGGAGGCCAAAAATACAGAAGTTGGGACTCCTCCTTAGCAAGGAAACCAGCCACTCAGAGACATTCTACTCTATTCTTTACCCTCCTTCCTCACAGTAACTCTAGTCATGAAAAAAGAAAAAAAAGCAAAACTTGGAGCAGATTTGAGGGTCTGGCTGTGGGGTCAAGGGACCCTATTGCGGGTCATGGAGCCAGTGCCAAGGGTGCAAAAGCACCAGCTCCCAGAAATCCAGCCTGCCTGCCTGCCCGCCTGGTCTTCACAGTCCACATCTGGACCTGTGCATTTCTGCTCGTCCTTCCTCCTAGCTCAGCAAACCTAGAATAATGTTGCTTCTCACCAGAGATCTGACTTTCTTGGGGGCTGAGGGGCTACCTCCAGCCCCTAACTCCCTCTCCCCAGTCAAGTGACAGGCCTTTGCAATGTTTGTACACATGTTTCCAGTGTGCTGTGTTCTGAGTGCCGTGCCCAGCACTGCATGCCTCATGGATATGGCCTCCCCCACCCATACACACAAATAAACACACCAGTGTGATCTGTCATTTACACCTCAGAGCATCAGAGCACATACGTCTGTTTCTCCCACAGATGCTAAGCAGTGACTTGCGTTTTTCCCATAATGCAAAATGAATCTTCTTAAAATAGAACTCTCCCTTGCCCCAGGGAAAATTATATACCCCCCCAACACACACCCTCCTAGCAGTGGGGGAAAAATTTAAATCACTTATCAGCCCTGGAGACTCTTGGGTGACATGATGTGACAATAATGACATCCCCAGTGGTGTTAATTGATTTTGGTCCTGGTAGAGAGGGTAATCTGGCTGTCCGCCGCTGCCGATGGCCGATTTACTGATTGGCTGCCTCGGTGGTGCTACCATTAATGAACAGAAAACACATGTTACCCCTTGAAAGATGCCGGTAATTACAGGGAGGGCAGGTGGGCCCTTGGTGTCCGTCAAGAGTTAATCCTGAGCTGGTGCGTGATGGGGACACACGAGACAAGGCGACTTCCGAGCCTCTCCTGGGCTTTCAGACTCCCCTAGCCAGACCCTGAAAAAGGCAACAGGACTGGAAAGCGGCAGGTTGCAGAGGAAGTAGCAGATGGCAGTGGCCTGGGCACCATGATCCATGTGACCCAGTGTTGGGACACAGAGTGTACTGCATTTGTGCATTCTTTTCCTCTGGCTTCCAACTGGTGAGAGTTAAAGGATCTTGTAAAAGGAAAAGCACATTCACACAGTCTTTGGTTGGGGTGCTAAACAAGCTGGTGCTATATCCCATGTGTGTGTATGTGTGTGTTTTTACATGCATGCACGTGTCATGTGTATGCATGGATATGCATACACAGGCATATGTGTGAGGCTGCACATGTATGTTGGTGTACATGCCGGTGTGTCTGTGTACATGTCTCTGTGCATGTGAGCATGGGTTTCTATGTTCACACATGTGCATGCATCTTATACATATATGTGTCTATGTGTACATATCTCTGTGTTCATGTGTGTGCACACATGTGTGCATGCATGTGGTGCATTTTCTCTTTTTCGTCTTCTTTCTTCCCTTTCTATTCTCTCCATCCCCCTCCACTTGACCCCCTTCTAACTTCAGTGAATGTTCCTATTAGGAGAACCGGACCATGAAGCTAAGCTGGGTGTGCTCAGGAAAGCGCCCACCTTATGGCATATAGAGCACATCTGGGGTCCAAGCAGGGCATCGGGGCACCTGCCTACGAGGGAGACACCCTCATCTCTAATCCAGGAGGAACCCAAAACTTGGCTCCCCTCAAACTGTCTGTCATGCAGTTAGAGATCAGATAGCTCTTGCCATACTGGTCACTCTGGCTCCTGGGGCATCTCTGCCTGCACCCCATATCTGTGCTCCTCATGGAGTGCTCAGGCAAGGAGCCCCCCATGTACCTGGTGTCCTTTGACAGAAAAGCATGGCCTGAAAATGATGGTGGGGACCCCAGGAGATACCTCTGGCCAAAGGTCATGTCAGCATAAGGGTGTGGTTTTGAGGATAGCTGCAGCAGAGAGTATATGCCCAAAGTGCTGCAGGGAGCTGGATGTGGACTGTGGGGTTGTCCTGTGCAGAGCTGCATGTGCTCAGGGAAGTGGCCAGAGACCAAAGACCTTTGTAGCCCCACAACACTCTGTGTGTTACTTGCTCCTGTTGATCCCCCAGCTTCCCCAGAGCTTTGCCTGACCTGACTGACCACCCTTTGGCTGGGTGCTGCCCATCAGGCCTTAGCAGGGGTGCACGCATTCTCAGGCTCTGCTCTTTGGCATCACTTGTGGACACATGTGGCAGTGGGACATTCACTTTCCATTTCTATTAAGGGTCCCACCTGAGGTCCTTCGGCCCCCGCCCCCACCTTCTGCCTTTCAGCTTTGACAGGGGTAGGAGACTTCTTGTTTGGGTGGCTATTATTCTTAGCAGGATTTGGAGGCCTAGGGGCTGTTAGTGGCCCTGCTCCCCAACCTACTTCTCCTTCTAGCTTTTCTGACCTTTGGCCTGCCAGCAGGACAGTTCAGTCAACTGGGTGGGTATGGAAGAATTCCTCTCAGTGACTGCAATTTGTCTTGCTCTGATGATCTACAAAAGTAGTTCATTCCCCTCCTCTCTCCACGGCCACTCAGGATCTGCTTATGAAGCTGCTTCCCCACACGCGGCCTCTTGGTTACTGATTTGTGGGAGCCTCTTCTGTTCTCTGAAATTCCTTCTTAGACTCTCATTGCAAATAAGCATCATTCCCTCCCCACCCCCATACCTGCCACACCACTGGCCAGCCATTTGAATTACTGTGTTCTGAGGGCCCGTTTTAGAGTCTTATCTTCTCCAGGTCATGAAGATCCCTCTTACGTGCTCTTATCTCCAAAGTTCTCATTGATTGAGTTTCCTGGAGTTCACAGGGAGTTGATTTTTAGAAGCGGGCTATGATCACAGCTCTTGTGGGAGAGTATAAATGCCGGCCAGCCCCGAGCTAATTTTGAAAGCTATTTTCACCCTGTCCTGGGTGGCAGTAACCAGGCCTGTGACCCACCTCTGCATCTTCTTTCCTGGCCAAGGGAGGTGAGCCTCTTACCTTTACTCTCTGGCCAAATTCATATTCTCTCCGTTACTAGAGCATCATAATGGCTTGATATTTAGTCGGAGACCAGACTTTCACCATTTTTTTTTTTGACAAGTCACCCTTTGCCTTTAGTATGGTCACATAAAATTTCAGAGTAGCGGGTAGAGGGGCTAAGACCCTGGCCTTGAAAGCTCCTTATCGGGGCTGGGCGGTGGTGCTGGAGATAAGGTGATTGCACTAACTTAGGACGGACCTCGGTTCGATCCCCCGGTTCCCCATATGGTCCCCCGTGCCTGCCAGGGGCGACTTCTGAGCAAATAGCCAGGAGTAACCCCTGAGCGTCGCCGGGTGTGGCCCAAAAACCAAAAAAAAAAAGAAAAAAGAAAGAAAGCTCCTTATCCTGGTTCAGTCCCCAAACCACCAACAGCACCCTGAGCATCACCAGGCCTGATCCCTGAGCCCAGTGTCAGGGGTCAGCTCTGAGTACCACTAGCTATTGCCCCAAGATAATTTAAAAAAAAAAACTTGTCACAGTGAAATGCTTCTTTTCACCTTTAGAGATGCTAAGTGCTTCTCATCAATGACCGTAACTGTATTGGATCACCGACCTGCTGTAGTGACCGATGATGATGAAGCAGCAGGAAGTCAGAGAATAAAAGGGAGCAGGAGTCCACCCACCCTGGTGCAGGCCTTCGGTGTCACCCTAATCTCCTCCAGAAAGTTCCCCTTTATCTCCCAAAACCGCGTTTGCTCTGACCACCCGGTTCGGCAGGCAGTTGGCAGCTGTTATGGTTTTCCATCCCTTGAATCTTCTCTTTTTCTCTGTCCTCTATTTCACAGCTGTCATTTGTAATTCAAAGATAGGCCTGCTCTTCCCCCTGGTCTGAACAAGTTCTCATTTTATCCCAGTATGCATCTATGCCTCTGGAAACTGCCACTGCACCCTCTTTGTTTTCCATCGAACTCATCTTTTCAGATTCTTGTCCCCCACTTCTTTGTGGACTGCTTCATGGTCATCCTGCATCTCCATTACTTTCTTTCTTCATGTGGGTCCATTATTTGTTCATGAAAATGTATTTACTATCTTCTAAGTGGTCATCTTTTTTTTTTTTTTTTTTGGTTTTTGGGTCACACCCGGAGTGCTCAGGAGTTACTCCTGGTTCCATGCTCAGAAATTGCTCCCGGCAGGCACGGGGACCATATGGGGCACCAGGATTCGAACCGATGACCTTTTGCATGAAAGGCAAATACCTTACCTCCATGCTATCTCCCGGACCCCAGTAAGTGGTCATCTTAATATGGCCACGTGTATGCTCAGCCTTTAAACCTTAACACACATTAGTTTTACATTTTTATTATCAAATAACTTTTGACATTTTACTAAATCAGTGTTTTCACGCTACTTGAAAAATGGAAGGGACTATAAACTCTGTATCCAAGGAGACCTTCCCAGCCCTGCTGCTTTCTGCATTGTCTTTCATGTTCCTGCTGCATATGGTGTTTTTCCCAAGAATATCTTCCCTCGGATTCTTTAATATGGGATGTGGTGGTGGAGCACTGATCTTTCATGTGCTTCTTTTTAATTTTGCTACAACTTTTTTTTTCTTCTTCCAAATTCTATGTAAAGGTATGTTTACATAATAATAAGAGTCCGTTTTTGAGGGGATGATCCCAAGGCTGGATAGAAGGACTGGCATTTCCAAGCCAATGACTGGTCCCATCATAAAACTTCTCCCCATGCTCTCTGACTACCAGCAGCCTTCCTGGCCTGTGGGTAGCCTCATCTGGGACTATGTACCAGTGGGATACTGACAGTGCTTGGCTTCTGCTTCTCATGGGGGCATGTGTGCATGAGGGGTCTCTATGCTATGACTCCTCCAGGATGCCATTCTTGAATGCTGTTCCTTATCAGTCTTTTGGAAGAGAAATGGTGTGGAGGTGCCCACAACATTTTCTTCTGGCATTTTGTGCTAATATCTGTTCATCCACTCACGAACAGGTGCCTGATCATTTCTGGGTTTTCTTGGTGGAATGTAAAGCTTATGTGGCACCTGCAGTGATATTGGGAGAAGGCAGAGATGTTAGCATGAGCTCTTCTCCATCCTGAGCCAGGAGAGAATGAGAATGCCATGAACATTCCTCTAAGGTACAAAGGCCTTCATTCGTCCTGGTCAAGGGTCTGGCCCTGGAGCACAAATTTCTCCAGTTATATTTATGCTTATCTTTCTTTCTTTTATTTATTTATTTTTTTGGCCACACCTGTTTGATCTCAGGGGTTACTCCTGGCTAAATGCTCAGAAAATGCCCCTGGCTTGAGGAAACCATATGGGACACCGGGGAATCGAACCATGGTCCTTCCTTGGCTAGCGCTTGCAAGGCAGACACCTTACCTCTAGCGCCACCTCACCGTCCCCGTTATGCTTATCTTTCTGACATAGATTTGGAAATGGTTTTTCTTAGGATCCTGCATGGTCTTATCACTAAGGACCTAAATATCTAGTGAACATGATTGCAAGTGATCATGTTACTAATGATTATTAATTACAGATTAATGATGCATATCACTAGTGACATGGAAAAGATCATATTTCAGTATTTTTGTCTGTGCAGTGACTCATTAAATATCAGTAGCTGACTCTGGCATCTTGACTTCCTTTCATTCCCTACCACATTTCTTTACATTTGACAAGTGGGACAGGCCACTGAACATGTGTCCTTCCCTATTTAGTTGCTTTGCTCAGCCTGGCGCCCTCTGGTTTCTCCCGGGACACAGTAAATAGCATGGTTTTAGCCTTTTTCACCACTGTGACCTTCTCTGCTGTGTGAATGCACCACAAGTTCTTCGCCTTCATCTTCTCTCGGCCACCTAAGACCTTACTATTATTCCCAGACCTTAGTTTTTGTGCAAGCTAATGGGCAAATGTTCTCTGAATGAACCTTTCTGTGGCCCCATGATCCGTCCTTCATCCTCTGACTCCTTCCTGTTTCTTTCCCTGATGGTGGAACCAGTCTGTGGACTGTACCCTGAGTCTACAGAGAAGGAATGAACACAGGGACGAGGGAACACTGGATTCCTTATGTTCACATTTTCCATTTTCTTCTATTTTTTTCCTAATGTTGCTCAGCCCTCTGGCAAGACATTTTTTTTGTCTTCCCTCACTCATTCACAAACCTACCTAGTACTAGTCACCCAAGTGACTGGCTGGCACTTTCCTGGGAATCCCAGGAAGCAGGTCACAAACTAGAGCAGGGTCAGATCCTCCCAGGGCACTGAGGTCCAGGAGACTGAGCCTTTTCCTGAAACCTACAGCTTGCCTGCCTATAGTCAGTGATGTTGACTCGCCCAGCTGCGTGTGTCCTCTTACAGTTGTCCACATAGACAGATGTCAGTTTCCTGAGCCCCTGAAAAGCTGAAGTTTCCAGGGTAGGGGGACAGGTTCTCAAAAGGCAGCTCTAGGCATTCAGCAATATCATGCCAATGAGTCACAGGAGATATCTCAATTCATAGCAGGAAGAACTCAACTTCATTGTGAGTGGGAGCAAGGCAGAGTTTTGGCCATCATAGAAATGTCAGTGTGGAGGTTGGTGAGAAGATTTTAATAGATACCAGATTGCTCTTTTGAGATGTTAACCCTGCCCCTCCCCATCAAATGGACTTGTTTGGAGGGAGACAGGGAAGGGCATGTGACTGGACATGAATCTTTAGTAGGACTATAAAAACTAAGGCACCATTGAGAGCAAATCAGGCCACGTTCATGACTGTGTTCCGATGGGAACTTGTTGGGTTTTTGTCTTATGTTTCTTTATCTGTGTCTATCTTGCAGAAATGACTGTTCACCAGAACTAAGGATTACAAGTTACAAAAGAATATCTCCTAGAAAGCACTTCCTAAATGTGGTCTCTGAAGTTACTAAAATTTAAGTTGTGGTTTGAACGGTTCTCACACTTGATCATTCTAGCAGCACTTGGCTTGAATTGATCTGTGAGCCTGAACTGGGTTGCCTTCACTCTGCCTTGATCTCACTGGCAGTACAGGAAGCAGCCTTGGCTGAAAAAAAGCTCCTCTAGCCTCCTGGGTCACTGCCAGTTTTCCTTACAAGTGGCCCACTAGGCTCCTGCTGCTCAACGAATGTAGTAGTACATTCAAGACTATCAGTGTTGGGGGCACCATGGGAAATAGCCTAGCGTACACAAGGGATTGTGTCATTAGACTGTGACAGAGGTACGAGATCAGAAGTGATATGAGCTTTAGGACAAGAGACAGACAAGGATAGGAACCAAAAACAGCTGTTTCAGATTTCACCTGTCTCTCAGGCATGGTCACTGAGCAGTGAAGCCTCCACGGTGACCAAGAAATAGAAACCAGGCACAGGGCCAGCTCTCCATGGAGGCAGGACAGACTATGGAAAGCTTGTGGGGGCCATAACTGTGCAGAGGTTCAGGATGAGTTGGGTGCAATGACAAGGTACTGCAGAGACAGTGAGCTGGAATCGGGTGAGATGGAGACAGTGAGTGGGAATGGGGTGAGAGGGATTCATGAGCACAGATATGGGTTGAGACAGGACAGTGAACAGGGATGAGATGAGATAGGGAAATAAGCATGGCTAGAGTGGGAGGGGTATAGCCAAACTCATGAGAAAACTGGCCTGTGCAGATGAGACGGGGCAGTTGGGAAATAGCTGCAGAGCAGAGTGAGTGGAAGCAGTGGCATATTTATGGCTCACTTTGGACTTTCCTACAAGGATGCACTTTGTGGGGGGGAGGGAAGAGGGGACTCCACATGGAAGCGGAGGAAAGGGCCAGAACCCTGAAGGATGTTGGTCACAGAGACTCATCCCTTCCAGTTAAAGGAAATAGTCCTGCTCCTGTTCTGGGAAGATGCTCAAGTTGCTGGCAGGGAGACTTTCCCATGCCCCTTTCAACTTGCCTCTGAATCGAAACTGGCCTGTGTCAGGTATGGAGGCCACCCAGGGATAGTCCCCTACCTGGACACATCTCACCTGCCCTGGTCACTCACCTGGACATGTCCCTGTCCAAGTTCTAGATTTTAGATTGACTCTGAAGGCCATTTGCCCAGTGACACCTCCACACCATTTGTGCTATGTGTCTGAGGACAGGTTCTGATCCGCTCTTCCCTGCTCCCCAGTGGTGACCACATTCAAGGTCCTCAGTGCTTACACATGCTGGGTTGTGGTCTGTGTCTCATCAAGGAGCCAGCAATATCACCCCAATAAGATCCTCTCAGTTCACAGGCCACAACCTCCACTCTGGACACCAAACTTGCTATTGCTAGAAGTCATGCAACCACAGCTCATATAGAAGCAGAATTTGAGGTTTGCAGAGTCAGGCAGTTGTTTCCATCCTGGAAATTTCTATTGAGAGTAAAGAAAGCTAATTTTGATGAAGATATCTGGGGATACCTTATAGAATAGGGTTTATTTAATCAGGACTTCTTTTTGTTTGTTTGTTTTGGGGCTACACCTGGCCATGCTCAGTGGTTACCCTGGCTCTGCACTCAGAAATCACTCCTGGCATATGGGATACTGGGGATCGAATTCAGGTCTGTCCCAGTTAGGTTGACTGAAAGGAAAATGCCCTACCACTGTGCTATTGCTCTGCCCCCTCCTGGAAATTTCTAGACTTGAGTTCTGGGGTCTTGACTAGCCCATGTTCTCATGCATCATGTCCTGTTAAGCTCCTGTGGAGGAGGATGGCTGAGAGAGTTCTGACTGCCTCCCCACTGCAGGCCCCAGAGACTGGAAATGCAGAGCTGGTGGCAAGGACTCCAGGTCCTACATAAGCATTTGCAGCTTCTTGAGCCTATTTCTGAACCTAGTTCTGACTGGGCCCCAAGGGGCCTTTTGGTTTGGATCGGCTGTGGAGGAAGTTTTCTGAGCACTGGAGATGCAGCTGTCTAGTCTATGCTGTGGCCTCAGTGGCCACTGGCCCCCACTAAGGGACACTGAGCTCAGTGGGACTTCATCTCCCACAGACCAGAGGGCAGAGGGCAGAGATACAGGCTAGGCCCTGCCTGCTACACAGGGGACGACCTTGTCCTCATGCTGATGCAACAGGCTTAGTGAGGGACATCTGGACAGGTACACTCCAGCCTCTTGTGGCTGATGGCAATGACATGGACTTAAAGTTCTGGAGGGTTTTCTTTCCCTCTCCCACGTTTTCTCTAAAATGGAGTTTGTCAAGCTTGTTGTGGCTCAAGGGAGGATATATGTCCTGGGCAGGGATAGGAGTGATCTTCCTGATCTGAACCATAAGACTTGGGCCCTGATTCTTTGTATCACCCCACAGAGGGGCAAGCATTGGCTCCCAGCCCTCAGCATATGGGCGCTGGGTATCTGCAGGCCACAGTGAAGGGGCGTGGACTGGGGCCACCCCGGGAAAGCCTGGAACTCACCCCCTGATGTCGCCAGCTGAGCCCTGTGGGATGAGAGCTGTCAGAATGTGCTGCCACATCAGTGCAGGCTATGCTGTGAAAAGTTCCCAGCTAATGGGGAACAAAGAGGTTCAGGATATACCCCCACCCCCACCCCAACTTCCAGCCACAGTCTGGTTTCCATCCACAGAAAAGGGGCCAGGATGCAAAGACTCTTTCTCTCCACCAAGGACTGCTCCTCCCCTCAGTGCTGTCCTGTCACCCTCCTATTGTGTACAATCTCCTCTCATGTCAGTCCTATTGTGTCATCTTCCTGTCACATACAATCTCCTGTCATGTCACCCTCTGTCATATACAATCTCCTGTCATGTCACCTTCTGTCCTATACAATCTCCTGTCATGTCAGCCTCCTATCACGTCACCCTCCTGTCATGTACAATCTCCTGCATGTCACCCTCCTGTCAGGTACAATCTCCTGTCTTGTCACCCTCTGTGATAGACAATCTCCTGTTGTGTCACCCACCTGTCATATACAATCTCCTGTTGTGTCACCTTCTGTCCTGTACAATCTCCTGTCATGTCACTCTCCTGTCACATCACCCTCTTCTCATGTACAATCTCCTGTTGTGTCACCCTCTGTGATAGACAATTTCTTATTGTGTCACCCTCCTGTTGTGTCACCCTTCTGTTGTTCTTCTCCTATTGTGTCACACTCCTTTCCTATTTTTTATCCTGGAAGTTCTCAGATAAACCTGAAATCAGGTACTAAGGTTTCCCCTCAACCCCCTCAGCCCTTTCTCTTAGGCCTGTCCCATGGAAGGTCCCTGGTGTGTCTGGCTGGATGACGCTTGTGTCCCTCCTTCCTACCTTTGGAACAACCTGCTTCTGGCCTGAATTAGGAGACATGTCAGCCTTGAGCTGGCCATAGGCAGTCTTCAGCTGAGAGCCTGCTCAGCATGACTCCCTCTTGGGCCTGGACAGGTGCAAAGGGTAGAGTGGACAAGCAAGAAAATAAGGCAACTGGGGGTAGTTCCCCAAGATCTACTCACTTCAGAACACCCAATATCCTCGGCCTCCACATTCTGTACTCCTGATCTTTGCAACCCCTTTCCCCATCCGCTTTGCTTCCGGAACCTTCCATTTCCACTTCTACTCCCAGCACTTGCTTGCTAGCCTGGTTTAAGAGACATTTCTTTGGGTCTCTGACACAGGTAGACACTCTGGCTTTCAGCAGAGGGGCTCAGAGAGGCCTTGGCTTATTCCCACAGGCTCCATCTGTAGCACCTGCCATATTGCACCAAGCAGGCTATGAATAGCAGCCACATTCCTTCCTTTGAAAGAATCACAGACCCCTCTATGAACAGACCTCACCCCCTCAACTTTATCTGTGTCCAAGAAGCCTAGGAGTCTGTGACCCAGGATGGAAAATGAAGGAGTCAGAGCTATGAGTCAAGCTACACCCCAGAACCACATGCAAGTGGTCAGCCCCACACACCCCAAACAGCAAGATCAGGGGGAGTTTTGAGACTGTGAGCAGGCCCCAGGCCAGCTGTCACCCTGGGCCCTTACAAAGATGCATATTTAGGACAAGTGGAAGGTGGGTACATAGCCTGTCTGTGCCCATCATCCTGCCCCATATGTGTATATGGGTGGCAGACACCAACAGGTCCTCACTCACAGCTCCAACGCACACGAGATGTGCTACAACCTGGCAGGACCCCAGTATGTCCCTATACCTGCACCCTAGCCAGCCTGGTTTATGAGATGGGCAGCTCATTTTCCTAGGGATGAGCACAATATTCAGAGCCAGGGTCCCTGGAGAGCAACAAAAATCTCACAGAAGCCCCCACTTGCTCTAATTTTGATCTAATTGATATGGAGCATCTGAGAACTTGAACTTGATCCGAGAGGGAAATATAGCCTATTTGTGACATTGGACACCCCCCCCCAAAGAATAATGAGCTGGTGCTTGCAGGGGTCTTCCGCTGCTATGCTTCTCCAATTTTGCATGGGGAGTGCATCATCTCATTTTCCACCGGTCCCGTGAGATGGAGGCGACTCTCTGGAGGCTGGGAGAAGCCGAAGCAGGAGCCTGGGCCCAGCCCTCAGTGGAGCCTCTCGTGTCCCCTCCATTACGTCCCCCGGCCCCTTAATGAAAAACATGCTTCCTTCTAATTCGCAGCGTTTCTCCCATCCTGATTATACAAGACGGGCTCATTCATTATTAATCTGTTTGTCAGGCAGCTCGGCCTCCACGTGTCAGCTGCCTCCATTGCAGGCAGCGGAGCTGTGGAGGAGCCGTGGCGTTGCAGAACGCACAGATCAGCAAGCCTGCATCTGCACCCGATTCAAGTCAGAGACCAGCATCCCTACCTTAAAATAATTCTCCATGAGGCAGCAGGAGCACCTTCTATATTTGTCCTTATTATGGGAAAGGAAATGGGCTTTAGGAAACAAAAACACACACACAAAACTAATCGTTAGTCTGCTTCCAGGCTGCACCCGATTGCAAAGGGAGCGAGGGAAGAAAATGATTCTCTCCTCCGCCTGCACCGACCAGTCCAACGATCGAAAACTCCCAAGTGGCAGAAACTCCAAGTTTACTTTCAGGAGTTTCTGCCTTCCAGGGCCTCTGGTACTCACACAAGCACTCACGCGCTCGTGCGCG
>PVKC010030171.1:0-14874 GCA_004027635.1 Crocidura indochinensis | reverse complement strand
GGGCCCTCTCAGCCCGCTCAGGGTAGGTGGGTAGGGACTGGGTCCCCCTGCCCCCCTCTCCCCTTTCCTCCGGGTCTCCAGGTGGGATCCTTGGAGGAGCTTATGGGGCACCCTGGGTTTTCCCCACTTCCAGGCTGGCTCCTTCCTTCCTGGGAGCAGGAGTCTAGGCCAGCAAGTGTCTTCTCAGACCTCCCTATTTGTCAGAGTCCTTTTTACACTTGTCAAAGCTTAAAGGGGGTGGCAGATAGCTGTTCAAGTGTACTCAGGCTGTCACTGGCCATTTCATACCAGTCTATATGTGCCGAACCGCGCAGGGGCTAGTGCCCCCGCGTGAACTTATACCCCTCAAAACATCAGTACCCTACATTTACACTTATTAACTTCAGTACCATATGATTCTAATCACAGACCAACTTGGATCTAACAATCTCAAAACTATTTCAAAGGACATAAAATGGACAGATACGTCTTATGAATATTTTATGGGTATTTTCTTTAATAGCCATAACTCTCTCCATATCTTCTATCATGACATCTTTTCCACTTTTATCTTGTCTTTTCTTTATGAACTCTTTAATAAGGACTGTTGGTTGTAGTGTCCCTCAGATTAGTGCTTATGAGTGAACTATGTCATTGGGATTGTTCTCATTCCTATGCCCTCCATATACACCGACAATGCTATATGTCATTGTTCTTTGTTTGCACAGACACACTAAAATGGGAAAATAGTATACATTTAGATCAGTTCTTATCTAATAGAGGTAAGAACACACCGATCCTAGTGCAATGGGACCTTATACGCTGAGCATTGATATAATGACCTGGCACAGGCCTCTGAAGAATGGGCATCCTCCATTCACGCTGGAACCAGGCAAGCTATCTACGAAACATCCAAGGTTTTTACAGCAACAGCTGGAAGCAATCCTCTACCAGAGAAGACACTACCAAGGCTCTGACATCGACCTCCTCAAAAGAGACTTCCGTTAATACTGAGATGACTTGACAACAACAATGACCTGCTCTACAGGACAAGATCCTCTCTATTGTACCGGAAGTGTGAGGTGAAACGAGAGGATGCCCTGCACCATCCTGAGTACTACATGAGATATGCAGATTCCAGGATCTTTAGTACAGAAGCATGATACCAACAACAGAGACTATGTGAGGAATGGAGGTGTATTGCCACAACAGGCTACTTGGATTGGACAAACTCTTTTGTCTGGAGCCCAGAGGTGGTCTTGTGCCAGGAATCCTCAGGGGTAGGGTCTCATTGTATTTAGGCCAAGGTGTTTTTTCTTTTCTCTTTTTTTTTCCATATTTTGGTGGGCCTATGCAAACAAATGCCACTCTAACACCGTTTTTCACTCTATTCCCCTGACTAACCCTTAAGAAAAACAAACCACTGAAACTTTTGAGGTTAAATTAAACTGATATACTTGTGCATGGATATATAAAAATGTACTTTGCCTTCAATCTTTAAGCTGTAACCTAAGTCTTATGTCTTTAGATTATATTATGTGCTGCTAAAAAATAGTATGTACTACAATCTGGAGATTTGGGGGACAAAGCAATTGTATATGGGCTCTGTTTTGTTTTTCTTGTTTATTGCTGAAAGTTCAAGACTGAGATATCATCGATGGGACTACTGAGAATTCTGTTTATGCGTGATTGTCCTTCCACTGTAACTTTACCCTTTCCTCTTTCTTTGCATCTCTGTTCTCATAATAAAAAAAAAGATTCAAAAAAAATTATTATTATCATTGGGAGCTGCCCAAGTGAATAAGGCAACAGAATTTTCCTCTGACTCAGGGCCTGTGTTGACTTTAGTGTTTTCTTTAAACTCTATGATAATGGATTAATAGTGAATAGGAGCAATACACCTCACTCCAGAAAAGTTGACTTTTTCAGTCATCCTGAAATTTCCATTGCCTTCTCTAAAAAAAAAAAAAAAAAAAAAAAGTAAAAACTCTCAAGTTCTTAGTGAGATCCTGAAAAAATTTAGACTAGTCACAAAGAATAGTGGTTTCCCTGTGATAGAAGGCTCCTCTTCACATTTATTTATTTTTTTTCCCTGGGGCTGGATGGGCAAGTTGAGGCACGGCTGAATGTGCCAGCCCATCTGGCCTATCCTGTTTTTTCCTCTTACCTTACTGTGTTGCATCTTGTCACCAGAACCTTTGACCAGTAGGTGTGAAGACTGTGTTTGAGAAACCAAAAATTTAATGTTAGGCATTATGCCTAAATTTTGGGTTCCAACCAATTTCATCAGAGAATTTGGCTCTAAGGGTTTCCTTTGTAGTGGGTCTCATAAAGAATAGTCATTATTGATGGCATGATATTTGGAAATTTGGGGAAATTTGACTTTTAAGACGTTTGTCTTTGTTTTACTGTAATTTGACTGCTGGGACACAGCAAACCCAGAACTCAAATCACAAAAGACATTGTGAAGCTTAGTTGTGCTAATTATTCTAATAAAAATACATCTTTAGGTCTCCAAAGTCCATATATATATATATATATATATATATATATATATATATATATATGACTGCCTGGGCAATTTTTCATATGTGACCAATTTTCCTCAAGTATTATATTCCTCATAACTAGAAAAGGTTTCTAGAATATTAAATTAGGCATTCAATTTCAACATTGAATATCCCACCACAGTATGTACCAAATTCATTATTTTTCAATATTTTTGTGATGTTTTATTTATTTGCTTATTTATTTATTTTTGGTTTTGGGTCACACCCGGTAGTGCTCCTGGCTCTACACTCAGAAATTGCTCCTGGCAGGCTTGGGGGGACCATGTGGGATGCCAGGACTCGAGCCACCGTCCTTCCCCATGCAAGGCAAACGCCTTACCTCCATGTTATCTCTCCAGCCGCAAATATTTTTGTGATGTTTTAAAGTCATTTTCTTTTATTGTTACAGTAAAAAAATCATATGGTATTCTGAGACAAAAATGTTGCATTTGGATAATGAAAGCATTTTAGGGAAGGATAAAAGAAATCTATAACTCTCCCTTTCTTCTCAGCTTTCCATCCCAATGTAAAAGCATTTGTATTGGTTAGTGGGTTGAGGGACAGTTTATTATCCATAGGGGAATACATTCTGTTCTTGGAGTGTATACCAAGGGACACACATGCAGTGGCAGGCAAGAGGCCATAAGCCAATGAAATTGGATGAAAGAACTTGAAGTTAACTAGTAATTAATGAAGCAGGTGATTACTTAGTTAGCACTTGTATACTATTGCTGTTATGGAAGGAAGTACCAGAGTCAGATATTAACAGTATTTCTTAGAGAAGTCATGATTTTTTAATATGAACTTTGTTTATTTGAATTTGTTGTGATCAAATTTAGCCCTTTATAAATATTATGTATACCAATCAAAACTTTCCATGGACCTTTTCTTTTCAAAGCCCCCAAACTGGATGGCCAGGGCTCTCTTCATAAGGAAATAAACCCTACCCAAGGTCATAAAGAGGATTATATAGGGAAGGAACATTGGGACATTCTAGCTTTCTGATGATTTTTAAAATGATAGACTATTATCTAGGGGTACCTTCCTGTTGCTCTCTTATGCCCTTCCCTGCTAGGCTACCTGGTATGGCCAGGTAGCTTGGGGCAGTGTTATGGGAAATAGACTTAAGGAAACCTAGCATATGGCTTACACCATGTGGCCTTTACAAAATGGTATCTTTCTTCAGAACAGAAGCCTGCCAAGTGGTTTTACAAAATGACATACTAATTTTTTGTTGAGAACCCAGGTCCCAACATTCCCTCTTCTTCTTATGGACCTGAGTAAAATCTTTGACACTTCTTAAAGTTCCTCATCCTTGTCCCTACTTGTGCTCACATACTGAGACTTTAGCACAAGCATCTTTTCTTTTTAATTCTTTATTTTTTTTGGGGGGGGGAGGTCACACCCGGCAGCGCTCAGGGGTTACTCCTGGCTCCATGCTCAAAAATTGCCCCTGGCAGGCACGGGGGACCACATGGGGCACCGGGATTCGAACCGATGACCTTTTGCATGAAAGGCAAATGCCTTACCTCCATGCTGTCTCCTGAGCCCCAGCACAAGCATCTTAATCGGGGAGGTTTTCCAGGGTGATTAAACCACTGTTTATACCAGGTGGCAGAATCTTTTGTCATCTTTCCCAATCCTGCAAACTAGCTTTCACATGCTGCAGTGTTTAATGGGTCATCTCTGACTGATTAAGATAGAAACAACTTATACCCCCAGAGCCTAGATCTAGTCCCTGCCTGTTCTGGGAGCAACTTCAGCTAAGGTGGCAACTTGTTCACCTAACATCCTGATAGAAAAATGATATTTTCTCAGATTGGTGTCCAGTTGGGAGAGTTGTTTATGTTTCATGTCTCCCTTCACAAGGGAGACCCACACCAGTTGCTACAAGAGCAGGAATAAGAAGGGGAATGAATTGTCCTCTTGCTGTGGGGATGATAATTCTGCTCAACTTTTTCCCACACACCTTCTTCAACCAGATATAACACTGAGGGTAGGAGAATAACTGTGATGCAAAACTCATCTGGGTTTATAAAGGCAATGGCAAAGACACTGGGGTACAGTCCCTTGGTACACGTGCCAAGCTATGTCCCATTCAGTCCCCAATGGGCATTATTTCCCCATGCAGCTATATTGGCCTCTACTGTCTCATTGGTGAGGGGGAGGTGCCCATTTCATATATTCCTGCCAGAATGATACTCCCTTCAGTCCAGGGGCAGCCTGAGTCTGTTGTCTGGACCACTGCCCCAATTATTCTCACTCCCACGATATATGGGGTCAAGGACCTAAGCATAACGAGCTCTCTTTGGCCAGACCCAGCCTGGTGGCATTGAGAAAATGGTAGATTGCTTCTATGGTCCTAAGTGCCTCTTCCCTTTCAATTATTGAGCCAAGAAATGGTACAAGATTCTGGGCTTACACTAGCAATACTTAAGGCAGTAATAAGCTGCTGACTCCCTCCTTATTTGCATTAACTGATGCTTTCCTACTAGGAAATTAGTCTGAGCACATTCTCCTAATGGCCTAATGATATTTGGACAGAAAGCTCTGGTTAATAGCACTTGCATAACATTGCCTGAGACCTCCAGATTTAAGCCTCAGGGTTTGGCTCCCCTCTGTGCTGCCAAGTGGCTTCCCTGACACATTCCTATACCCTCCAGAGAAAATCCCTCTACCCCACATTTTGGGGGAGCTCCCTTCTGTACAAGTATAAAATGAGAATGCTTTCAGGGCAATTACCCTATCCCAGACCCAAGCCCATGGGTTGATTATCCACTTCTTTTAACACACCTCAGTAGGAGGCGATCTTGTTGAGGGTCACCAGAAATCTCAAACAAAACACGTAAGTTTAGGGGAGGGATCCCCAGGGTGACAGTTTGACCCACAACCACCACCCCCCATCCACAGTCTGGTAAGAGAGTGTTCATTATTGCTGATAGTCCTGCATTTTCTACACAGTCACTGCCACAGTCAGCAAGAATGCCAGGACTATTTGCCTCTGTCCTGGTCCAAGGAGCTAAATCAGCTGGATCTGCAGGGGGTCCTTCTTATTCAGATTATAGCTGCACCTAAAGAGAAAGGAGGTTCCTGATCCTTCAATCCTGTAACCTAAACAGTTGTTGGGGTGGAGAGAACATAGGGCCCTTAAATCCAGTTGCCTTTTCATATTCCATGGGCTTTTAATCTTACCACTGAATTTCTTCACTGGTTGACAAGAGAGTATACTTAGATGTCATAAGAAGACAATCAAGGAAAGTTTATTTTTTCTCTGATAAACAGAAAATCCAATAAGCCAGTGATGATGGGGATTGGAATTGTGAGGTAAAAAAACAAAAAACAGGAAATTGCCAAATTTTGAATTGTGTTATCTCATAAATCTAACCAGCCGAGTCTCAACCTGTGGAGGTTCAAGATTATAAAGGTGGGACCTGTTAACAGAGTTTCATTAAATGCTTGCAAGCATTAACTGACAGGTTTCAAAATAGTTAGAATATTAGTCATCATGGATATGTCTGCCAAAAAGGGTAGTATGGTTGAAAAGAACATCTGCAGCCCACATATGTACCCCTTGCTGGTTGAACCCAAAGAGGAAATGAACTTTAGAAACTGCTGAAGGTGAAGAAACTGAAACAGCAGAGTTTTATATAAAGTGCTTGATAGATTCTTTGTGGGTGAAGCTGTTTGTTTTGAGAAGTGGGTTAGTTCTCTCTTTATTAATATATCTCTCATCTCCAACTTTTGGTGCCAAGATATTTGGAGGATATATTTGTGTTCATCCTACCTAATGAATCACTTAAACTGAACAAGTTGAGGTATTCTGTCAAGTATGGAGGTACTAGAAGAATAACACTCTTGAGTTCAAATTACATTATGGAATGATGAAAAACCTCACTTAATCCTAGTGTACATTTAACTGTTCTCCAAGACTGATGGGCAAACAAGTCTTAACAATTGGAAAGAAAGTAGATTCCAAGATAGTACTGTCTTGAGCTTTTCCAACTAGTATAAAGATTTGATATTATTTTTCAAAAGCAACTTTTTATATGAACATTGTCAGAAACAGACTTTAGTCTCCCCTATAAAGTATAACCTAACATGCATAAAATAATTACTTATGTACAAAGAAATGCTTCTCCAATCTAAAGAACATGGAGTTAAATATTTTCTTTAGAAGGGAAACAAACATAATTTTTAAAATTTACAAACATAATTTATAAAATTTTCAAAACTTGTAAAATAGTGAATTATATTATCTTTAATGTACACATTGAAATCTACAAATGAATATCATTCCCAACAACAGCAAGAATGTATATTTGTGTTATAGTCTAGAATTATAATTTTATTACACAATTTTATTAAATAAACTTTTAGGGGGAGTGACAAAGGCATATCAGCAGTTAAAAAAACATTTGTATTCAAAGAGAAACAACCTTCCCACTTGGAGGTGATCTGAAGAGTTCTTCCTGTTAACATCCATGACTGGATAATTCCTTGTTGATGGCCAATCTGTCTTCAGAGCACCTCCTTGTTTTGCCAAAGGACAGAAGAACATTGTGATCTACAGCCAATTTTAATGGGTCCTGAATGTCTCAGCCAGAAACAAAATTTAGAGCTCTTCAGAAATTTACCCATAGATATGGTGTGGCAGAGGCTGGGTAGAGAGATGGTTCTTTCCTTCAAAGAAATGTTTCTTTTTTTTGTTTGTTTGTGTGTGTTTGGTGGAGTTTGTGTAGGGATGGAGGTTGACTCATACCCTGAAATGCTCAGGGTCTAATCTTGGTTCTTTGCTCAGGTATGATTCAAGACAATGCTTGGAGGAACCATGAATGGTGCCTGGTATGGAACCTGACTGTATTGGCTGCAGAGAAGACAAGTACCTTACCTCTTGTATCATCTCTATGTGGCCTTGCTTTTATTTATTTATTTATTTATTTATTTATTTATTTATTTATTTATTTTTGTTCAGTATTTTCAAACATCACAGCTGTACAGATGGGAATAGATTTCTGTCTTTAGGTTTCCTTTGTTTTTGCTTTTAAAAGCAAATGATACAGAGTTTAAAAGTTGTGATTATCAGATAAATAAAGCTAAAGTGAGTTTACCTACTAAACTTTCTCTTCCTTTTCAACTTAAAAAGAAAGATCACTGTGAAATCATGTTAGGTCAAACCAAAGTATCAGTTTCCATTGTAATGACAGGCTTTGCTGGAGAGGGAGAACTTGACATGTGCAATAGGTATCATTGGGGATTTTCGGACTTAGAAAATGTTGCGGTGAATGGAAGGTAATCTGTTTCCTTTTTCATCTCCAATTCACCAGCTGCAGAGCTTAAGGGGACTTGTTTGCAATGATCAATCATGACTCATGAGCTCAGAATGAGTGCTTGCACATTTGTCCAATAATTGTGTGGAGCGAAAGTGAATCATTTCAAGACAGCACGAATGGATGTGGAAGCCACGCTGGGGAGTTGGAAATGAGACAGGGCTGCTTTAAGAGAGAAACAGGAAGTTGTAACTAGAAGCCATCTGAATACTAAGCCCAGGCAGAATGCTGGTTTGGTGAAGTAGCAAGTTAAGTGGCAGGCAGCCTTTATTCGGAAAGTCTCAGCAGCCAAACCTTCCCAGGCAAACCTTGATAGAAGAGCCCTCGCCCCAGCAATAATAGCTGAGGACCCTGGTGAAGACCGGGAATGGAGAGACAGCAAAGGTTCATGTCAGAGAAGGATGCATATCAGTTTCAGCATCAGGGGGCGGTGGAGCTGCTGGTCTTTAATTTTTTGCTCATCCTTACTATTTTGACAATCTGGCTATTTAAAAACCACCGATTTCGCTTCTTGCACGAAACTGGAGGCGCGATGGTGTACGGTGAGTACAGAAATTGTAGGATTGACGTGAGACTTGTTGCTCGAGGGGGAATGAGAGACTTGTGCTCAGATGACCAAGGAAAGAACCTGGAGAAAAATGTGCTGATTGAAATGTCATTAGCCTGATGAAAGGTGCTGCAGCGAGTCTCTTTCCAGAAGAGCTGTCGAAATTTGCCTTGTCACAGGAGTAAATGTCACAGTTATGTTGTCAGGCGGCACATAATGTGCGTCTGTTGACAGCTGTGGAGTCATTGTCATGTGCGGATACCAGGAGAATTGTGTGTTTTTAAAAGGCTCTCTTTGAGGAAGTCACAAAGCACAGCCTTCTTTTACAGGAGGGCTGGTAAGCATTAGAAAGTTCTGGAAGTAACATCACTTAAAAATGTTTGGAGTCAAACCTCTAATGCTGACTAGTTTCAAGAAGAAAACTTGCAGCAATGTGTCCCACTTTTTTTTCTCTCTCTGGGGTAGTTGTATTCAAGTTAACTTTAATATTATGAGCCATGCTTTCCTTTCAGATACAAGAACTTCCTTACAGACATTAGGCTTCTTAACCTAATTTTAGGTTTCTGATTTGTAATTGCTTTCATTAGTCATTGTTAATATTAGCTTTACACGCATAGATTTGTATATATATAGTTAAGATATAGAAAAAGCATTTGTTTAATATTTTTAACTCGTCAAAGTGTTGCTCTTTCTATGCTATTTAGTGCATCATTCCTTTGAGAAACTAATAAAAGGTACCAGAGATGATCCAGACTGAATGTTCATCTTTTAATATATCGTGCCAAACAGCCGTGGTTTCAGAACTTATGTTCCCGATGACATAATTCTCTTTACCACTCATTTCCCAGTCTGGCAATGGATATTAGCTTTGAACACAGTGAAAGCTGGCAAGGCGTTGCTGAAAGAATATTCATAGCGAGAAATATCATTTCTTCTTTCGCTCCTCTCAGTTTGGAATCCCTGACATCTTTCTTCTCCCTGAAGTTCAGGATGAATCCATGTGCTATGTTAGAGTCATAATACTCTCTTGAGATAGGAAACGTGCACTTTTGGTTGGAGAACATGAACAAATATGTGCCTGAGCCAGACCCCAATGTGGAAAACACGAAGCAAGGCAGAAACTTCAGCAAATGCCATGAGCCATGTCCTTCAGGGTCAGGAGACTGAAGGGTGGAACTCATCAGCACATCGATCTAATTACCTTGAGTGGAAGGTTTAAAGCACACAACATAGCTTTTATTCTTGGGGGGGAATCTCATAGTGAGATCGCAGAGAAACAGACACACAGGAAGGAAGAAACACTATGAGCTGTGAAGGCCTCTGACACCAATGAAAACTCCACCCCCTTCCTCTCCATCATCAGTGGTCCAGGCGCTTTCTTTTGACATTGGTTCATCAATTCTCAGTAGTAAGGGTGTGGTCTGTGATCTGAAGCCAAAGATCACATGATTCTTGGCACGAACTTAAGGGACCACAGATAGCTTAGCCAAACAACACAGATGGAAAAAACTGACACAGTTACTTGAGGGACATACTTTTCTACAGCCCCCAATGTTAATCAAAACATAATTCACTTACTGATTCCAGGTTACCTAGGATGGGAAGGGTGTTTTGTAAATCTTTCAATACAGGGGCTGAGCGATAACACAGAAGATAGGGCATTTGCCTTGCATACAGCTGACCCAGGTTCAATCCTCAGCATCCTATATAGACTTCCTGATCTTCCAGAGCCAGGAATAACCCCCTTAGCACTGCAGGGTCTGCCTCCTCCAAAAAAAAAATCCTTCAATACAGATGATTTGTTAAAATCCAAATGCTTTGTATTCACAGCACATAAATGTAATTTATAAATTTCATATATCTTTTAATTTCCCAAAGTTCCATGTAATCATTTTAAGATGTCATTGAAGTAATAGAATATTAGTTCATTTTGTATTAGTTGAGGAAGCATTTCTCTAAGTTGCTATTCTTAAGGCAGTTTAAGTTTTAAATAGCAGGATTAAATTGGGCTGATTTATGTCTTTCATGAATTTTAAATGCAAAAGTTTTTTAAAGCACATTCTGAAATGGAGCAATGGAAAAAGAGAATCAGAATTATAAAATGTATATATTTGTATAATTGCTCAATTATTATAATCTTGAGCAGGCTTGGATTATTTTGAACTCCATAAACTTATAAAAAAGACTTTCATTGTAGTACTGCTATACTATACTATACTGTATATAGTATAGTAGTAGTATACTGTAGCAGTGTATATTGTTTTTTGGGCCACACTCAGTGATGCTCAGGGGTTACTCTGGCTATGTGCTCAGATATCACTCCTGGATTGGGGGACCATATGGGATGCTGGGGGATCAAACCGTGGTCCATCCTAGCGCATAGCAAGGCAAATACCCTACTGCTTGTGCCACCACTCCGGCCCCTACTGCTTATATTTTTATGGCATAGAATTACAGTGGTTGGAATTTAAGGGGATCTTGGTGTTTATAATTTCTAGCCCCCTCATTGTACAAGAAGAAAACTAATGATTAGAAAAGAATCTTTAAATAAACCACTCTAGTAGGATCCAATTCTATTATTAAAGTTTATGTATAGCTTAGCAGAATTCTCACCGATTGTCTCTGAAAGCAGTCTATATGGATGGATGACAAAAAGCATGTTCTCATATTTCTTTTTCAGGGTGATCTAAATGTTACATCTGAAATGTTTATTAGGTGCTTTCTGTCTGTGTTAATAATTAAGTAGTCTGAAGCTGTACAGAGGAGCAAGATAGCACAGTCTAATAAACTTTTAAATGACAAGCATAAAGGAGATGGCTAATGTATGACTTGCCTATTAGCTGCAAATGTATGTGGAGTTTATAGATTAGAAAGAAGCCTTGGACATTTAAATTAACACCCTTGTTTTTCAGATAGGGAAATGAAAACTTAGGAGCGGAAGGTCATGGAATAAATTTGCTGCTGAGCTGGAATTTTGCTTTGTTTTTCACTAAGAGATACTGAAGATATTTTGCAATAAGTAAATTCCTTCAGGGCTCATTCTGAAAAGAGGATATGTCTTTGAGACACATCCTTAGATTGTTTGTGCGCTCAGAATCTGTCAGATAGGAAATCCCAGAGTGCCATTTCATAATAGGACATACGAAACCCTTCATCATCCTGGGGTGAAACATATGATACATATGATTTGTATTCCACTCTAACCAGGGGCACGCTGTTCACCAATAGGGAAAGAAATAAATTTATGCATAATGTTAATTTTTGTTTGTTTGTCGGGGGCCAAATCCAGCTGTGTTCAGGGCTTATTCCTATCTCTGCTCAGGGATCATGGCTAGTAGTTTTCAGGAGATCATGTGCAATGCCTAAAACCCGGGTCAGTTACAATATCCTGCCCATTATACTATCTTCAGAGTCAAGTTCAAAGTTAAATTTTTAAAGTTTTTTTTTTGGGGGGGGGCCACACCCAGTGACGCTCGGGGGTTACTCCTGGCTATGCGCTCAGAAGTTGCTCCTGGCTTCGGGGACCATTTGGGAAACCAGGGGATCAAACCTCGCTCCATCCTAGGCTAGCGCAGGCAAGGCAGGCACTTTACCTCCAGCGCCACCGCCCAGCCCGTAAAGTTTTTTTTTTAAATAAGAGCATTTGAGAGTCAGTTATTGCTATCCTTTATATTGTTCTATTTGCAATTAAATATCTTTCAAGATGTGTGATCTTGGGGATAGTGCTTATCAGTGAATGTAGTTTGTGGTTTTCTTGGACAGTTCACACTCACTTTCTAAAGAGTTATTTGCCTATTTATGAGGAACCTGTTTTTATTTTTTCTTCAAGCACCAGATTTCCTGTTATGCTTCAGCTCAGCCCTCCTCTTGCTTTTTTGCTGGTATGACATGTGTCAAATGCCCTTTAAGGTACAATATAGGTTGATGCCTCTCATCAGTATTACTAAGAATCAGTGAAAAATTCTAGGCAGTATATACTTGGCATATGAACACTTAAAGCAAACCAAAGAAAAAATATCCCAAGATTTTAACCTTTTACTCCATCTTTATAAATATTTGCCAAGTTGTTTCCAAAATAATTTCCAAGTAATTCAATACTCAGGAGGTAAACACCAATAAAAATCATGTGCCATGTTCAGCATAACTCTGGGATTATTAAAGATAAATGTAGTACTCTAGATATGGCATGAGAAACATCTTTGCTTGGGATATTAAATGAGTCACAATGTTCATTTATTTGCATCACTATAAACAGTAATGATTGATCATATCTCATGTGATATATAACTGGCATTATTTCAAAATTGAAGAATTAGAATCCAAAACAGTTTTAATATATAAAGTATGGTGATACTGCTTTAAATCAGCCTAAAAGCATAAATGACTATTATGGGTCGAATATTGATTGACAGCAGATGGGGCACTTAGTGCTGCTCACTTAGGGCTCTACATTCCTTGCTTTCTGTCCTCAAAGAAAAAATGTCCCTAGTTCCCTGAGAGCATTAAGAATTCCATTACACATCACTGGGACCCCACTTTATGGAGCACTCCTAATGCCATGCAATTGGGACTTGGTAATCTTACCTTAAGGACAAAGAAGTCAATACCCCCTTAGAATTCTGTCTTTGCCTGATCTTAAAAGTATGAAGGATTGGGAGCCGGGAGGTGGCGCAGGAGGTAAGGTGCCTGCTGCCTTGCCTAGGACGGACCACGGTTCGATCCCCCGGTTCCCATATGGTCCCCCGTGCCTGCCAGGAGCGACTTCTGAGCACGTAGCCAGGAGTAACCCCTGAGCGTCACTGGGTGTGGCCCAAAAACCAAAAAAAAAAAAAAAAAAGTATGAAGGATGGTCTCTGAATTATGTAGAAAATTTACCCTTCGTTTAAAATGGCTCTAGAGATGAGTTTGTATTCTCACCTTGTCTCACTAACTATTTAACTATCCCTGTTCCTCTAAGTGTATGGAATAGATTTAGAGAGTTGATTTAATTCAGTTAGTCACTGTACATTTTTCAAGACTAAAATAAGATTATATATATTGTGATTGAATCCCTTGCTTGTCAAGTGTAAGGCATGTATTTTGACCTAAACAGATTAAAATTGACTGGTTGGGTGTGGTGTAGTGTTGCATAAGAGCCCTTTAGATAGGTGTGGATGGTGATGGAGGGTGAGAGTCTTTTTTGCTCCAGCCCAGGACCATATGTCCCTAACTCCCTCCAGCCGGTGGGTCAGCAGCTTTCAGAATAGTGGTGGGGAGAAAACTCACAGACAGTCAGGCTTCTGGAGATATCATCTTTATTCAACTCTGGCCAATATGTGTGGCCTATATTCTTAAACCTATTTAAGCATCCTCTCCTCAGCTTGCCCTGCGTCTTAGCTTCTTTCAGCCATTTCTCCTGCTGCTTCCATCCAACAAAATCTTCTAATCGCCTCATCAATCCCCTTCTATCCCTCCAGCCAAACCTTTTGAGACCTCCCCCAAACCCCTCCCAGAAATGGGCAGGTCTTACCCTAAAGTAAAGTTATGTAGAAGATGGGGGTGGGCTGACAATCTCCCCCTTCCTGAATATAAATGAAGGGTAGTAAGATTTTCTACTCCTGACTCTGCCTTTAGCCAAAAGCTAAAGTTAATATTCAGATAGCAACAAACTTTAAAGTAAAAATTAACATATCAGCCCTTTCCATAAATTTTTTTGCAAAATATACCTGTAACTTAAAATTTTCTTAATGCTTTTTTAACCAAGCACTATCCTGGAACTTCCCTTTTCCTATTTTTCTTAATGCTATTTAACAAACAGTTTTTCCTGGGACTTCCTTGTTGCTATATTTCTAAATGCCATCTAACCATTTTCCTGGAAATTTCTTGTTCCTATTAACCTTTCCCTACACACCAGTACAAGAACATCTATAGAGAAAATATATTTTGAAAGCAGGCTACTACATCAAAATACACAGTGAAACATTATGCAATTGGGAACATTAACTATGGAAAACTATAAAGCACATTTAAATAAGCAAGAAAATGACTTAGATCAAAGTTAGATGCAGGTAGTTTGAAATGTAATTTTTCAGTTGGGCTTAACTGCTATCTCCCCTTTTTTAAAATTAATTTTTATACCACCACTAAATTGTTCAAACGTGAATACACTGTGGACTTTTATCCCATCACCAACTTGTCCAGATGTGTAAAGTCTGTGGGCTTCCCATTTTATCCCTTCACCCAAAACCAATTGTACAGACATGGGGCTTCTCCCAGGTCGCTCTCACCATGTGGCTTATTTCCATGGGTCTGGGCTGAAGCTGCACCCGCCTGCCACCTCTAGCAGCTTGCAATCTTTCAGCCGCTTTTTTGCCCCGCCAGATGGCAGGAGCAGAACCCAAGCCGCCGCATCAGAAGGGTTCAGGTAGGGGGCCGGGCGGTGGCGCTAGAGATAAGGTGCCTGCGCTAACCTAGGACGGACTGCGGTTCGATC
>PVKC010030170.1:0-14896 GCA_004027635.1 Crocidura indochinensis | reverse complement strand
GCTGTGTCCCATCCACGTAGTCCTGAGTCATCTGCGTGCAAGACAAGCACTCTACCACTGTGCTAGCACTCCAGTCCCACAAGTAGTAACTAATCAGAATATTTTGTTAAGTTTATCATTAATGCTACTTACAGCTAATAATAGGCCACAACAGAGATACTATTAGGAAGAAGGCAAATAATGCTAGTTAACAAAAATAAGGGAATCATTTGCATGAACATGTATATTGGTTTTCCTTAACTGTTTCATAAAAGTTTTCAGAAATACATCTTTTATTTTTTTTTTGGTTTTTGTGCCACACCCGGTGACGCTAAGGGGTTACTCCTGGCTATGCTCTCAGAAGTCGCTCCTGACTTGGGGGACCATATGGGAAACCGAGGGATCGAACCGCGGTCCGTCTTAGGCTAGCACAGGCAAGGCAGGTACCTTACCTCCAGCGCCACCACCCGGCCCTAGAAATACATCTTTAATGGAACTGCTCTGCTAGACATACATGAAAGAAATTTACCTTAGACCTTACCCACTATTTCTTGGTAATGAATTCCCTGAGCAAACTCAGTGTATATGGAAACAATTTATGCCAAGATAGGTATAGATTAGGGCACATGTTTGCTTCTCCCTTTGCTTAACCTCATTTCACTAACGGAGTGGAGTGTGTCATTCCCACTTCCTCCTTGGACTCATTCTGTCATAAAAGCTCAGAAGGAAAACTAGCTGTGAATGCCAATAAGGGTTTAAAATATTTCATTTCAAAAAGTTTTTCCCTGATCTTTACTGTCAAATACTGAGCTTTGCAAAAACAGTTTGTGGACGGTGTGTGTAAGACATGAGCACCTTTCTGTGTTCTTACCTTCTTGGATCAGAATATGGTAGTTCAGATAACTGAAAATTAATCAAAGAACTAGAGCTGCTAGGATTATAATCTTAAAACCATTCATTTAATAGCTGATGCAGTTGCAGCTGTGAGCATACAGGCTTGATTGTAATTTTAAAGCTTATGCTTATCAACTATTGAAAGTAGACACATTTGGAGTTAAAAATTCAAATAATTAGCTTGAATCTATATCCTCATGAATGTTTGAGGATAAAGTAGACATTTTTCACGCTTTCCTGATAAAAGTTATCCTTGCCTTAGATCAATGATATTTCCCCCTTTCAATTGATCATATATTACTACTTTATTGAGAATGTTTCTCTTTAACTCTAAATTTCTGCTTCCTTACATAAAGAAACCATTTGTTATAATAAGGAGGTGCGTTGCAAAATCTAAGTTTGTGTTCATTTTCAGACATTTACTTTTGACATACAAAAAAGTAAAGCTATTTCTTTTTTTAATGTTATTTAAGATAGGTGATGTCCATTAATTATTAGTATTCTGGTAAGTGATATCCATTAGCTCTCATTTTAAAAATATATAAGACCAAACTGAAGGTTACAAAGACTTTCAGAATGATAAATCTGTAGTCACTTATGTAAGATATAATATCAAACATTAATCATACATTTACACATTTGCTTGTTATGTTATGAACAACATAATTTAGTATATTGTTTCCCATAGTACTCCTTCAGGGTGGCATTGAAGTGATCCAGGTATATAGAAGTATCTGGTGTAATTGAGACCAGTGTCTGTTTGCTCAAAGAAAGAAGGTAGATTTCCAAGGACATTAACTGATTGATTTTTCCTTTTGAATTTCAAAATAAAAGTTTTGTTTCTGTTTTGATGCCACTTATTATTTTACTGGAGAGATAGTACAGTGGGTAAGGTACTTGCTGTGCATGTGAATAATTTAATTTTGTCTTTTTCTTTTGGTTTTTGGTTCTTTAGGCCACACCCATTTGATGCTTAGGGATTACTCCTGGCTAAGTGCTCAGAAATTGCCCCTGGCTTGGGAGGGATCATATGGGACAGCAGGGGATCGAACCGCGGTCCTTCCTTGGCTAGCGCTTGCTAGGCAGACACCTTACCTCTAGCACCACCTCGCTGGCCCCTAATTTTGATTTCTAACATTCCTTATGTTCTTCAGAATCCACAAGGAGTTATCCCTGAGCACAGAGCCAATATTAAATCCCAAGCACCACCGGTATGGCCCAAACTGGGGTAATAGAACACCCAGAACAATCTATCAGCATCCTGGTTTCACTTCTAACCAATTTCTTCCTCCCTCTACCCCTATACTTACTATATACCTGCTTTGTGTCTTGATTTATGTGGCAGGCCTTGCACAGTTAGGAGCACATTAGATCTCTCCTTCAAGTAAACTATTCCTGCATGAAGTACAGAGATCAAAGAATTGATTATATGTGGATTGATGATTATTGCAATTTATGCTTTTTAGGGAAATATGGAGAGCACTCATCTAAGGTGATGTTAATATTGAGTCTCACAAAATGTATAGTTGACTAGGAAAACTAAATAACCCCAAGGCCTTTTAGAATGAATAACTGTGAATACTTTAATGAAAACTGATCATGAATGTCTTTTTGAAAATAATCACCATTGAAAATCCAGTAAGGTATGGATGGAAACTAGCAGCATGCAAGTGTATATTAGCTGTAGTTGGACTTACCCAAACTCACCTGTCATTGTTCTACATGCATGTATAACATTGAAGCTGCAGTGCTGTGGAGCAGGGGTATTATCAAAACTGCAGATTTAAAACCCGGTTACTTAAGTTAGGATATTGGTTCCTTCATCAACCAGCAGCATAATTTAGGCGAGTTATATAACCTCTTGCTGTCCCAGTTTTTTCAACAGTAAATCTCATATGGTTGTCATGAATAAATAATTCAATATATTAAAAGAACTTAGGAAGTTTCTAGTACCTAATAAGTATTCAAATGAATGCAAATGATCGTCATGATTAATTTAACTCTTCAAAAATGCCTTGCAATCTTCACATGCCTCTCTTCAATTTTCTTCCCCTCCTCTCTTAACCTAATTATTTGTTACCCATGCTTTCCCTAGACATTAAAACCTTGGGAATACCTGACTTGAGCAACTGAGAGTGAAAATTGGGAGGAAATAAAAGCTGTAGGACAGGGCATTAAAAACTCAGAATTTAAGGCTCTTGGAAAGAGAATATAATAATTTAAGTAGTAGAAATGTTAGCACCAGGCAGGGAGGAAAATAAAAATATTTGTATTAAATTGCAAAAATGGCCAGAAAAAACTTATTTATATGAATGGTATGTTGGATTCAGTGTCACTGTTATTTAGAGGTCATATGAGAAATATTCTAATGTATGTCACATATAGACTTTAAGAAATGGGACATGGGGCCCGGGAGATAGCATGGAGGTAAGGCGTTTGCCTTTCATGCAAAAGGTCATCGGTTTGAATCCCAGTGCCCCATATGGTCCCCCGTGACTGCCAGGAGCAATTTCTGAGCATAGAGCCAGGAGTAACCCCTGAGCACTGCCAGTGTGACCCAAAAACAAAAAAACAAACAAAAAAAGAAATGGGACGTTAATACTGACAACAAAATTAGCTGCAGTGCATGGTGATAATGTAAACGTTGTGGTACATCAAATAATGACTGGATAGGTATAAGAAATAAGTAAAGTAAATGGTTTTATTTAGAGAAATATTAGGGGGAAGGGATAAGAGAAAGTTATCAAAGTGTTTTCATGATCATATTTGGGCTTTAAAACAATACTCTATAAGAGTCAAGTCCCTTTTATGAAGTTGACCTTGGATTCAATCTTTGATACCACATATTGGCTACCAAGCACCACTACCTAGGTAACAAATCTCCCCCAAATCACTGTAGTAAAACACTGTATAACTATGTAATCAGAGATATTAGTTAATTAATTCCTATTTTAGTAATTTAGAATACATCAATCTATAGCTATATCTAGGATGTGGGATATGGAACAGTGCTTTAGCAGTGAAAGCTAGATAAATAATAAGATTTAACAGAGCAATACTTAAAAACAATAAGACCGGGCAATCAAATCTATGTGTGAGACTAAAGAGAAGTAAATAGAAGAATTCTGAGGACCAACAAATCTGAAATACGCAGTGCACACCAACAATTTGGAAATGGCAGCAGGATTGAATGTTGCAGTCTTGATTTCCAAGGCATTTTGGAGACAGATCCCCTTCTTCAGGAAACCTAAATGTTTTCCCTGAAAGTCATCAATTAAATGATGCTGATCTCAACTCCATTTGTTAAATGTCACTGAATCGTTTTAACACTGCTCAAAAATTTTTGCAAGAACATGTAGATTGATAATTGGCCAAACAACTACGCACGGCAACGTTTTCAAGTTGACACCCGAATTAAATTCTCAAAGAGTTACATATAATGATTGGAAACTTTTATATTGTGTTACTTTATTCTATAATTGATAATGATTTATATTTTATGAACTTTTTGCGTATTTTAGACCTGGTTCATCAGAGATCATAGTTTATTTCTCTATGCATGTAGAGTATCAAGAATGAATATAATCATGGAGTTTTTATCTTTATATTTGTTGATAAGCTGTATTCTATTGATTTGCACATGTTGATCCATTCTTGCATTTCTGGGATAACTCCTACTTGGTTGTTATGAATAAATCTCTTGATGTTTTTCTTGATATTACTCTACAGAATAATCAGGTTATTTTTCTTTATTTTTCCTTGGTAAGTCAACTGAGGGGTTTATCAATTTTATTGATCCTCTTGGTTTTTACTGATCTTTTGTGTTAACAATTTTTTGAGTTCCAACAACAAAAATAAAGATATGGTTTAAGCCTAGATGATGTTTTACAGGCACTTGAGAAATAAAGTTGTACTTATTCTTTGGAGATGGAAATTTTTATGCATGTGCTCAGCAATTTGCATATATAATGTCTTGATTTCCTTCTTTATGGTAATCTTTCTGTGGGGGTGGAACACCTAGGAGTATTCAAGGGTTACTCCTGGCACTGGCCCCTGAAATTACTCCTGGTAAATTTGGGAGACCATGTGAGATGCTGGGAATTGAACTTGGTTAGCCTCATTCAAGGCAAATTCCCTATGCACGACGGCACTATCACTCGTGTCCCCTCCTTATTTGCATTTAGTGTGCATCTTCCATTATTATAAGTTACAGAAAGAGTAAATACTTTGACTATTGGTATGCTCCTTTTTCTAATGCGTAAGTATTTGTAGCTGTGGTATATTTTTGATGAACTGACCAAATAATAATTGTATTTTTCTCTTATCTTTTTTGGTTGTTAGTGACTGTTTGCAGATTTGTGAGATGTATCCAGATTTTCTCATTAATCTGCAGTCTTTCATTCAGAGCCTGTTTATCAGTAAAGCTGATAAGAGACTGCAGAGAACACAGCATTTTTAACTTTAATTCTTATATTTTTGGTATAAATTTTTATTTATCTTTTCATTTATTTATTTTTAGTTTGGGAGGTACACCTGATGATCCTCATAGCTTGCTATTGTCTCTGCACTCAGGGATCACTCCTGACAAGACTTGGAACAACATATAGGGTGCCAGAAATTACACTCAGGCCTGCCATGTGCAAGACCAGAAACCAGCCTTCTATAATATCTCTATAACCCTTTTACTAATACTTTTCAGTTCAAGTGTGTTTCTAAATTATTTTAAAAACTTTTTAAAGTATCATGGATGATTGTGTCATTGGATTTACTGTCCATTACATATAAGTTTATATAAGGTGATATTCTACAATAATTTATATTAATTATTTTAATTTAAAAATTGACTCCTAGTTGTAAGAACTTAGATTTTATTTACATCTTTTACATTTAGCAACTGTCTCTGAGACAATTTTGCCATAGAGAAGGAGGAATGACTCCTTATTGCCAGAACTGGGAGAAATCTTTGTTGCTTATTTAGCTTTCATTATTCCCCGACAAGTAAAGTCTGTTTGGGGTGAAGTTAGATTTGACATGCCACCTCCACTGGCACTTTCTTTTCTTGTGAACATTACAATATACTGTTTTCAATTAAGGCAAATGAAGATTAGGTATGTTATTTAAATTATTAGATTATTTAAATTATTTAAATGGTGTCATTTAGTTAAGTTATTTTCAAGAGTTGAATATACCCATTTGCCAAAATACCTATCAACCATGTGCTAATGTTTTCTAAATTCAAAAACATATTTTCCATTCATTCACATTATTTCAGAGAAAGATTATATCTTATATTTCTTGGTATCTTGTCCATACAAGATAGAACTATGGCCTTATTATATATATTATAAGTACTTTCTATCTCTGATTATCTGTGCAATTTAGAGTCCCTTGGAAATTAGAAGATATACAGATAGTGGGAAACCTGAATTGCTGATTTTTGAAGCCAAGATTTGTGTGCCTCTTCCTGATGCACTGCTGCTCGATTTCTTATGGCCCATCACCTCACGGATAACCCTGTAACCATCATGGGTATAAGTGTTTCATTATGCAATTGACTTTTCTTTTTTTAATATAATTTTTATTTTTAAACATGTTGGGTTACATATCGTTGGCAATCATATTTTAGGTGCAAATTAACATAAAATCAGGGGAACACCCATCAACTAGAAGTCCTCCGTCCACCTCAGTTCCCATCCTACTTACCATATCCTCTCCCCTACGCCCCCCCCCCCAGGGCCCCGGGGGGGTTGCTAAAGCAAGTGGTCTCCTCTACGTCTAATTACTTTTCAAACTGAATGAACAGCATCCTCCTGACTGTCATATGCTATTGTTTCCTTCTGCATTTCTTCCTAACCCTCTCTACTACTTTGTACTTTGCTGTTCAAATTCCTAATTATCCTTCTGGATGCTATTATGGTGCTAATAAAAGGATTTTTGCAGACTCAGATGGTCATGATTTTCAGAAGCTACATATACTTCCAGTGCTTTTATGGAACTTCAAACCTATGTTCTCGCCTCCACCTGTTGTTTCTAGCAACAGAACTTTTCTTTCTTTTTTTGGTTATGCTTTATCTTCTTTCATGTCAACCTCGTTTCCAAATGAATATTCAATAAATGCAGCATATTGTATGCTTCAAGCTCAACATATTTCCGTGGTATACATAAAAATGACCTCCATTTATAGTCAGCAGGTATACTTTATTTTATTAAACTACAGAAAAATGTATATTTGTCTTTTGTGAGTCACAAGGGACACGCTATATAAACACACAGTTGAGTTGACAAAGGAGTATTCAGATAGAGTGAGATTGTCCTCTACCAGATCCTAAAGATGGCCTCATCTTTTAGTTTGAATGTATTGCTGTCTACTGTTGAAGTATCAAGCAACTCATTGCCAATTGTCCTCCCTCCTGTCTCATTGGGATCTTAACCATAGTTATAATAAAGCCAATTTAAGAGATGCTGCATATCACAGAAAAAAGGAATATATATATAGAGAGAGATAAAATACTTAAATTCAATAGTCCATCCCTTGACTATGTATCTTCATCTAAACTTTTTTTCCCTCCACCCCCGCACCCTTCATCTAAACTCTTTCATCATGCAATGGTTGCTTTCACATAATTGGTGATGCTTGTTCTGATATTCCATAATTAGTTTGTAAACTTTCTTTGCCTAATCTTTACATGTTATAATATTGTTCATCATAGAACTTGTAGGGTGAGCAGAGCTACAATATGTTTGACAGTGGCAACCTATTCAGGGACATCATTTGCAAAAGATACTCATTCCTGGTGGCCTCACATCTATAAGGCAGACTTAGAATATGTGTGTAAACAATGGTGAGGCATTCAATACTGGAATTTTGTGCATGAAAAAATCACTCAGTACTGTAATGCACAAAATCACAAACAATTAAAAATTGTAGAGATTTTTAAACCATACCTGATTAGGGCTTATTCTTGATTCTAAGCTCTCCAATTACTCCTGAAGGTATTCAGGGATCCTGTATGTGCCAGAGATCAAACATGGGTCAGTCACATAAAAAACAAGCAGTGTTATTGCTCTGGCTTCTCAGTAAATAAATAAATAATGAATAAAATAGAAACATACTGTAAAAACAGTATGTGCTGTTTTTACAATGAGTGTATGTTCAGCCATGATCTCCAATTTGCATTTGTTAGAAACATTAAGTGTTAATTCTTTTCATTGTGCATATAGGACTTTACACCACATAAAACAGGAGTCAAAAGCTTCAGAATGGAGGAACTTTTAATGCACTAGGTGAATGGAAGAGGACAAGCTGTGCTGTTGGGCAGAACCATGAAGGAAACCTAGCCTACATAATAGTGCTGAGAAGAACAGATCAGATAATGAAATCAACTACAGTAGAACAGAATCTTTGGGCACAGATATTATATTTATAAGCCTGTGCTTTGAAAAAAGTACAGTCCATTTTCTGAACTATAAAAGTTCAACTAGTGTTTGTATCAGTAACAACTAATGTGAAAAATTTGTTAAAGATTAGAAAGAAATATTTTTGAAGTACCATAAATATAAGATACCCATTAAATCAGAATATTTGATTTACTGCACCAAATATAGTTTATTAATTATTTTTCAAAGTATTGCTATACTAACTCATTTTAATGAGCTTTACATAATAATCACAGCCAACATTTTTGCTGAAATGGTGGCATAAAATATATAAAGATTATGTGGCAGATTTTGGGACCTAAATTACCTGGATCTGAATTTTCTTTTATGGGAAAAGTTAAAATATATTAACTTAAAAGAATATAAATATAATTCTTGCCAGTTGGAGTTTGAGTACATTATGAATAATAAAATACTTATTTTAATAACGTATTGGTTGATAATAATATTAAAAATACTTATTCTTTATTGAACCCTTAACATGTGTTGAGACTGTGAAAAAGCTTTATGTGGCTTATCATATTACATTATCTTATGATATTTTTTGCCATACCCTGCATACTAAGGGCATTCTACCGATTTTTCACTTAGAAATCACTGCTGGAGTGAATCCAGGTACCATAAATGATAGGGAGATTAAACATAGGTCAGCAATGTGCTAAAGCAAATGCTCTACTCACTGCACTTCTCATAATTACAATTACAACTACACATCCAATGAAGAAAGTCATGCTTGTAGAGTATAAGTAATGCAAATAGGCTTATTCAAGGTTTTAATTTAAATATACAAGCTTAATTTCCACATTCATGTTATTTATATATATAGTACCACATCTCGTGTTTGTATGCATTTTGATTTGCTTGCCTTCAATCTTGATGCACTGAGAACTGCATACCAACCAAATAACTGATAAAACTTATGCGGTTATAGGTAAGGCATTGAATCAGATTTCCTAATCTACTATTAGAGATAAAAATAAGTCTTACTGTAGTTAAAGATACGGGTTTCTGTGCATTTCCTTCATCGAAATCAGGATGATGTGGAGCATCTTCTAGCCTCACCTCACCATAAGATGTGGTGTCCTGCCCTGCAAGCAGGTTGTTGCTGTTGCTGAGTCCTATGGATGTTAAGAGAACACTCTTTGGAGTAAGCCAATGCCAGGGTAGCAGTAGGATCTTCCCTGGTAAAGGTTTGCTTCCTGGTGGTGTTATAGACAATTGTGGTTGTTTCTGTAGATGGTCAATGGTTCAGGGGTGTATGGGCAATGCCCATTCTTCTGACGTCTGAGCCAAGTTATTATGCCAATATTCAGGGTATAAGGCCAAAGTGAATTACAAAATATGCGTTCCTATCTCTATTAGATAAAAACTTGTTTGCATTTGTAATATTTTCCCATTTTAATGTGCCTATGCAAAAGAGGTACATTGCAACAAGGTATTATTATTGGTGCCTCTGGGAGTCCAGAGGGAACAAGTTCAATAATCCCCTTAACTTGATTCTAATATACAGAACCTTGACACCAACAACAGATAATGTGTGAAAAATTTCACTGGGACCACAGAGAATGATTCAGGGGTTGGATAAGTTAGCATGCCTGGAACCCAGAGTCAGTCTTATGCCAAAACACTTCAGGGATAAGGGCTCCTTGTATTTAGGCCAAGGCTTTTTTTTCTTTCCATTTTCCCCAAATTTGTTGGGCCCATGCAAACAATTGCCACTCTCATACCATTATTACTGCATTTTTAAACTCTTTCCTTTTTAAAAAATAGAGCTTACTAAACTTTCTCTGGTGCTTTATTGAATTCATTGTGATTCAATAATTTTCAAAAATATACATGCTACTGAACTTTATCTTCTTTCCTTTCTCTTCCATCTCTTTTTTTTTGTATTGTTTGTTTGTTTTTATTGGGGGGGTCACAACCACCAGTGCTCAGGGGTTACTTCTGACTCTATGCTGGCAGGCACCGGAACCATATGGGATGCCGGGATTCGAACCACTGGCCCTCTGCATGAAAGGCAAATGACTTACTTCCATGCTATCTCTCTGGCTTCTCTCTTCCATCTCTTTAGTTCTCTTTCAATTTTCTATTTTTTTAAATCATGTTGCTTTTGGTCTTCCTAAAACAAATGTATTATGATCAGTTATATGAATTATATAATGAATTTTCTTTAAATAAATTAAAAATAAAAAATAAGTCTAACGATTGTTTGGAAAAAGTGAATAGTATCTTGGGAGATAGTTCAGAGGATGAAAATGTACATACCAGGGATACACAAAGCTCAAATTTTCTTCAATAGTGACCCTCAAAAATTACAGGGGTAGTCCATGTAATCTACTGTATTAGTGGGAAGCCCCTCAAAATAAAGAAGTAATTCAAATAATAATATATTCATTTAACATGGCTCAGAATTCTATATTGACATTAATAATTTAATGTTTATAAGTGTTCTATATTTATTATTTAGGGGAATTTCTTCTGAGTGGCACTCTGAAAGTTCATTGGCTCCCCCAGCCAATTCTTGGCCAATCCAATGATTCAATATAAAGTTCCTAGGATATGAAACTGCTTACCATTGATGTACTGGAAAATACCCAGATTATCAAAGTGGTGCTTGTTAGGGAGCATCCAAGTACTAGTGATGCATTGTGAACATATCATACTGGGAATTGCTCCAGAGTTGGCTGTAGCAAAACATACATCTTACCTCAGTGGAATCCAAAAAATTACTAGCTTTTTCTGTGTCAGTGGTAATTGTTTCTTAATGAGTTATTACTGTTATATTTTAAAGAGAGATTTTGGACAGGCACTAAAGATTATATGCTTTGTGTTACTGACACTGTTTTATTGTGATGCTATTTAGGCAAGATATTTCGACATTTCAGAGTCTTTAGGCAGTATTTGACATACATTTTGAAAAAGTAAGATTCATTTTAGGATTCTTAGCAGAAAAGATGATTAATATGTGAATTACCAAACCAAATTCACTTCTCTGTTATAATTTGGGGTCAAAATATAATATATATGGATTTATTTGCCTGAAATACTGAATATATATTAATGACTTAGAGTATAAATGTGTTAATTAGGATAACTAATGAAGAAGAGAGAATTTCATGACTAGAAATTATTTCTCTGAAGATAAAAATTCTATTTATTTTTTGCATTTTATTAGAATTTTTAAACTTTCTTTGAGGAAGAGTGGACATTCCACTTTTAATTTTCTTTCCCCCAGATTCTAGTGAAAATTATAATAAAGTCTCGTGGTATCTATACAATCATTGGTGGTCTGGTAACTAAGCATTGTTTTTCTTTGATAATTTAATTGCCACTTTTATTTTAGAATTTCTTGTCATTATTAATTTTATGCACCCTAAATAATGATTAATTAAATTGTTCATCAGACCTATAATGGTTCTCTTTGCTTTGCTGGAAATATTAATGAGTAATGTGGGACTGTTTCACTAAACAGGCTTTTGAAATCTGATTTTTAAGTGTGTTTTGTCTTTCATTATCTGTTTTATTTTTTCAAGTTATCTCACAAGGACAGTATCTGATGCTTTTGATCTTCTTTCTGTCCGGAGATCTTGAGTAAAGGCAATGAAATAATGTGTGTGTGAAAAGGCATAACGCATAAGAAACCCAGAGTTTTCAAAAAGATTAATTTTCCATTTTTGTAAATAGCTATTAAAGTTCACATCAGGATATACTTATATATTAAATTTTGAATATCCACCAGACAATTCACACTTTTGCTTTCCAACATATATTCTACTCAGAAGGATTAAATATTTTGGAAAGGTCTTTAATTTGGGGGAATACCTATTAAGCCACAACTGTTGTGGGAATACAATTGAAAAACAATCATAAGTTTTCTTTCAAAAATAAGATTAAAATATATATATGAAAAGCATGGTTTTAGTAGCTTTCCATTTCAAGAATGGCAGATAAATTTTTGGATATTCCTACTCAACCAATGTAAAGGTACTACATGAAATTGACTTTAGGACATTTTACTTCTTTCTTGAATAAACAAATTCTAATAAGTTCTTTCCCATAAAATATGAGCTGATTTCAGTATGTTTGTAGTTGAACAGTAAGGAAAATGGGAAAAGGGAGGTGAGGTGATTATTTTGAGCAAATATACTAATATCATGAATGCAAGGAGTAAGCTAAGACAAGTATTATGAGGAGAGTTAAGTCTACGTGACAATGTATTATTAGGAACTTCTGAGAAAACAATGTGCCAGATTAGCGTCCACATGAATCCTCTCAATTGCCTAAACTAACATTCCAATAACAATGAAGCAGGTATTATTGAAGCTAGTAATAGTGAAACAAATCCATACTTGCCTATAGCATACTCAGCTTCTATATTGCAATACTATGCCTCATTGGTTCTAGTGAGAAGTGCAGGGAGTGGGAGGGCAGGGAGCAAAACTGAGTCCTTGACAACTTCCTATGGCCCACATCCAATCAGCTGGGTTGTTCTGGGATGATAATTGGTTCACTGACCTTGTTACTTGACTGTTCTGTCTACATTACCCAAAGAAAACCACAGTATGATTTATTTTGATGAAAAATGCCCACTCTATCGTTGAGAGACCTATCCAACACAATTTATTCATTCAGGAATAACTATGCATGCAGGATTGGTAAATAATATGTTGGTTACTACACTTATATACTGGCAGGTATTCTTAAAAGTACTAAAATGATACTTAAAGTCCTTTTAATAGAGACACGGAGAAGCTGTAACTTTCAATAAATGAAGTTTCCCTGAGAAGAAGAAAGGTGGGAATTAGTGAATTTTGTAAAATAAGGTTAGACTAGGGACTATTTTAGGGTTGAATAATTATTTCTACCTGAGAGATCAGGGGAAAATAAGGCATCAATATCTTCACTAATTAAATAAAGAATGTGGCATTTGAACAGCAAATTGTTGTCATGAATTAATGGGAGGGAAATATTATCTTTTGATTGGCCAAAGAATAGAGACACTGAGATCTGAGAGCCTGAACATCACTTTGGATACAGAAATTGGAGTGTGAATAGGAGGTGCTGCAATAGTGGTCAAAGTTAATAGAAGTATCTGAGAAGAGTCCAGGAAGGGACATATTAAAGAAGTTTTAAATGGAAAGATGACATGATCAATCCTAATTTAAAGGTGTGGAAATAGCTGTAGAATATGGGAAAGATATGGGGAAAGTAATGGGAGAAATAATGGGGAAAGAATGAAGCAACTTGAATTACTATAAAAATTAGACTAGATTAAGGACATTAAACATGAAGACTTCCACAATAATGGGGGGTGGGGAGAGGGAAAGGGTGAGGGAAAAGGGAGAAGAAAGAGAAGGTGTAGAGGGATAGTGAGTGGAAAGATTATAAGAATGATTATGAGAACATTACTGTTCCTAGAATAACGCAGGTCAATTACGATGGCCTGAAAATAAGGCTGCTGCTGGTCCAAAGATCCAAGAACTAGGAGGTTGATGTTCAATGGAATGAAAAATACTTCAAGATAAAAGACACTAATGTACTGGTTATCAGTAACTCCATCATGGACCTCTGTCCATCAAAATGATGGATTCAGACTTCTTTTTGGACACACATAGTGTAGGGGGATTCACATAGGCTTCTGGCATTTGTCCATCAGAAACTAAAACTGAATTATTTTGTCCAGAGCATCATAGGATTCAGGATGGTGATGAATCCTTTCAGAAACATAGTGCTGAAAGTAAAGAAACTCTGGCTCCTTCCAAAGCTGCTAAAACTAACGCTTTGAAAGTAAAGAAACAGTGTTGAAAGGTGTTCACTATCATGAAATATAAGAAGATCTAAACCTCATTAACCTTTTGATGGCCCAAGAACCTGTGGCATTAAAAGCAACCCAAATATCCTTAGAATACTTTCAGGAGAAACTTACTTGTTAAGGAATCAACAAGTTTCTTCTGACCACTGAGGCCTCCTGGAAAAGGTAGAAAAAAACCAAATTTGAGTTCACATATAAGGTGAGTCCAGCTGGACTATCAAAAACACAATTATTGCATCAAAATTTTCTTATATTTAAAAAGAGCTATAAAGATAGTACACATATTCAGATATTAAAGTTTTTGCCCTACATGCAGCAAACCCAGGTTCAGTCATTGTGTATGATCCTATGGGCACTGCCAGGATTGATGACTGATCACAGTGCCAAGAGGTTGCCCCCAACCTCATGAAAACTAAAACCTAATAGAGAGTAAGTTCACAGGATATTCACCTTTCACTGGAACCTAGGAAAGCTTATTGCTTATATTTTCCCATACTTCCCAATCCTCTAGTACAATTTACTAAAAAATACATTGAGTAAAAAAGCAGGTTGAAATATATCATACAATACAACCATCAAAATAACTAAGACAATTCTCTTTCTAAGACAGAATGCATCCTTACGACTCTTAATCACATAAGGTATTTTTAAAACAAAATAAATTTCTTTCTCAAAGTTCTTTAAGTTCCAAAATCTAAGAATAATGCATAAGAATATCTGCTGCCTGGTGCCTGGGTCAGAGATTGCTATTGGTTTTCATTTTTTCCTCACATG
>PVKC010030169.1:0-14891 GCA_004027635.1 Crocidura indochinensis | reverse complement strand
GGGACATTGGTGGTGGGAATGTTGCACTGGTGAAGGGGGTGTTCTTCACATGACCGAAACCTAATCACAAAGACATTTGCAATCAAAACGTTTAAATAAAAAAAATCAATAAAAAAAGAAAAGAAAAAAATAAGGCCTCCCAATTCTTACCACAGGCTGTGTTCTTCACACAAACTGTATAGAAAGAGGAGGTACAGTAAACGCACCCTATATACACCTCAACCCAGACCCTTGCCTGGTCTGTACTGGAAATTGGGGACAAAAAAAATAGATACACTTTTTAACTTAAATGAGATAGCATATACTTTTTAACTTTTATTTGCAAAGTTCAAAAGCAAAGGTCATTTAAGACTGCAAGGTTGATATCAAGTAATGCAAATTCTATTTGCATAAAGTTAGATTTGATTAGCTCATACAACCTATTTTCTCTGTGTTTATTCTTCTTTGAGTTTGGGATAAGAGGCACTTGAGGGGTAAGGGAATATCATGAAACTTCCGGAACCACATACTTCATTGATTTTGCACTTGGCTAGGGGCCAACCTGCTAATTATCCTCATGGATGGAGATGATGGAAGTAAGCAGACCCTCTACACCAGCTGCTCCCAAAGAGCCTGCAGGTATAGACCAAGTGACAGTAAATAGTCTGTCAAAGCAGACTCTCTGGACACCCACCACTCCCACAGATGCTAACATATTGGGCTGCAAAAATTTGAATGCACCTGGCACCCCAAATGCTTTCTGAGCAGAGTTATAAGCCTAGCAGAATTTCCTGGAGGATCAGCATATGTCTTGTTTTCTCTTCTATCAACTAAAAGAATGGTCTAACCAAAAAAAAAAAAAAGAATACCGCATATGACCTTAAGGAATGTCTCATTAATTCTAAGTTCTCCTGAGCACACATCTTTATGAGGAATGGTGGAATAAAGAGAAAGGTTCACAGAGGAGAAATTTTGAAATGTTCAGAATACCAATTACTGAAAGAATTAGAAAGTTTGTTATAACAAGTGATTCTAAGTAGATTGCTCAGATTCTTTAAAACATATAAACATGAACAGATGAATACACATTTCATTTTTAGGCAGAACAATGAGATATTATTAATTCTCGTGATTGTTGTAATAGAGTGTAATGAATTTTCTGGTTGAATAATTTCTGGGAAACTAGGATTCCAATCAAATAAATATCAGCTAAATAGATAATTGAAAAAGAAGACCAAGGAGATAATGTTCTTTGAACTCTCCATCAAGTTACATCATATCTACTCTCTTTTACCTTTTTCTTTTTATCTTGGATCTAGATTTTATCATGTTTTCTAGCTATAAGAAGTCTTTGCCCGGGAATCCTGTCACCAAAAAATCCCACCTGTTATATTCCTCATTATTTGTTCACCAGCTTCTTTTTTTTTAAATTAAAATGATGTTTTGAATAACCATGAATTAAAATTACAAAGATAATCATGACTAAATTTCACGTGTAACATTGTACAAATACCAATAACATTACCAGTGTCTACTATCCTCCATCATGTCCCTGGTTCCCTCCTAATCCACATCCTGCTGGCGACAGGCACATTTCACCAATGTTCCTAGTGTTCCCTTCCCTAACTTATCCCAGAAGGAAGTCCCATACCACTGGACACTGTCTACAGAAGACAAGTTCTGCTCTTTATATTTATTGTTTTGGGAATTTGATAATCCTCCCAGGAAATTACTGTAAATTTCACATATGAAAGGGATCATTTTGCTTTGTTCCTTCCCCTCTGACTTATTCCTACTCATTCAATAAAGGGTTACTATCCAAGTTATGCGAGAACTCCATAAGAAAAATTCAACCCTATCAAAAAATGGGTAGAAGAAATGAACAGAAACGTCAAAAACCAAAAAACATATGAAATATTCTTTATTTCACCTGTTTCTTTGGAGGTAACACAATCTTCACTTTGTCTCAGATATTGACATTTATTTATATGGCTCCTTACCACTTTGTTTGGGCACTTATATTAAGATACAATTGTTGTTTATGTGCCTGCTTTTCCTGCTATCCTGTATAATTTTTAGGCCACGATTATTTTTCTTTTATTCGTGTGTTTCCAGTATTCAGAAACAATGTCTGCCATATGGGGTATTAATAATACTGCTTGAATATTTGTATCCATTTATTATTTTACTAGCAATTATTAAGAAAGCACCTAATACCTATAATTAACTAAGTGCTGAAAAGCCATCTGATTAATATTCATTTGATTAATTATTATTATATTGATTAATCTTATTAATTTTACATACCTATTGTCTCTATAAATTTCACCCATCAAACAAAACACAGTTTACTGTACCTCCCATAATCTCTTACCAAATCAAGTCAGTTTTAATTATTAATTATTTGACCAATAATCTCCAATATTTTTCCTTTTTAATCTATGTGAGATAATGTGTATTTACCAACTCTTGACTTTTATAGGAAAGCCCTAGATAAAAATAGACATGGTGTTTTTTAAATTAGATTTACTTGGATTGTTGACAATTATAATTGAGGCTGATGAATGTTATTTGCATTGCCTTCTAAGGCTTTCATAACAAAATACCAAGTATTTGGTATCTTAACAACAGAAATTTACTTTCTGCAGTTCTTGAGTCAGAAAGACTGTTAAGATATCTGCAATTTGTATTTCTCCTAAAGCTTCTTTTTGTTCTTTCATGCTACTTTGCTATAAATAAATATAATTCTTGCTTGTGCACACATCCTATTTTCTTGTCTATGTTCTAATTTGTTTCAAAAGGAAAAGTTCAATGGTAGTATGGATAATATCTATGTTCTTTAGACATCATGACTTCTTTAAAAGACTCCCATCATCAAATATATGTTTCGATATAATTGGGGTCAGTGTTTCAGGATATATATTTGGGTGCAGGTCCACAATTCAGCTTTAATTCTTGATTTTCCAGCTCAATGTTAGGTTTGCTATTTATTTTTTTTAATATTTTATTTTAACACCTTGATTACATACATAATTGTGTTTGGGTTTCAGTCATGTAAAGAACACCACCCATCACCAGTGCAACGTTCCCATCACCATTGTCCCAAATCTCCCTCCTCCCCACCCACTCCCCGCCTGTACTTTAGACAGGCTCGCTATTTCTCTCATACATTCTCATTATTAAGACAGTTCAAAATGTAGTTATTTCTCTAACTAAAGTCATCACTCTTTGTGGTGAGCTTCATGAGGCGAGCTGGAACTTCCAGCTCTTTTCTCTTTTGTGTCTGAAAGTTATTATTATTGCAAGAATGTCTTTCATTTTTCTTAAAACCCATAGATGAGTGATACCATTCTGCGTTTCTCTCTCTCTCTCTCTCTGACTTATTTCACTCAGTATGATAGATTCCATGAACATCCATGTGTAGGAAAATTTCATGACTTCATCTCTTCTGACAGCTGCATAATATTCCATTGTGTATATGTACCACAGTTTCTTTAGCCATTCGTCTGAAGTTGATCTAGGTTGTTTCCAGAGTCTTGCTATGGTAAATAGTGCTGCAATGAATATAGGTGTAAGGAAGGGGTTTTTGTATTGTATTTTTGCATTCCTAGGGTATATTCCTAGGAGTGGTATAGCTGGATCGTATGGGAGCTCGATTTTCAGTTTCAGAGGAATCTCCATATCGCTTTCCATAAAGGTTGAACTACACGGCATTCCCACCAGCAGTGGATAAGAGTTCCTTTGTCTCCACATCCCTGCCAACACTGTTTGTTCTCGTTCTTTGTGATGTGTGCCATTCTCTGTGGTGTGAGGTGGTACCTCATAGTTGTTTTGATTTTCATCTCCCTGATGATTAGTGATGTGGAGCATTTTTTCATGTGTCTTTTGGCCATTTGTATTTCTTCTTTGTCAAAGTGTCTGTCCATTTCTTCTCCTCATTTTTTGATGGGATTAGATGTTTTTTTCTTGTAAAGTTCTGTCAGCACCTTGTATATTTTGGAAACTAGCCCCTTATCTGATGGGTATTGGGTGAATAGTTTCTCCCACTCTGTGGGAGGCTCTTGTATCCTGGGAGCTATTTCCTTTGAGGTGCAGAAGCTTCTCAGCTTAATATATTCCCATCTGTTAATCTCTGCTTTCACCTGCTTGGAGAGTCCATTTTCCTCCTTGAATATGCTTGTAGTCTCAATGTCCTGGAGTGTTTTGCCTATGTGTTGTTCTATGTATTTTATGGTTTCAGGTCTGATATCAAGGTCTTTCATCCATTTGGATTTCATCTTCGTACATGATGTTAGCTGGGGTTCTAAGTTCAATTTTTTACACGTGGCTAGCCAGGTTTGCTATTTCTAATTTAACAGAAACTTCAAGATCCATAACACTAAGGTTGTATATGCACTACCTGGAAAGAAATCACAGGTTATCGGGAAAGAAAAGCAGATATAAAACTGCCATATGATTTTCTTATCTGCTGGTCAGCCTGGTCATCTTAGGAGAGAAGCCGATCTTGTTTTTCCTGTAAAGGTCTGAAGTAACTTGTAGAATATTGTGGGCATGTGTACTTACATTAAATATCACTTAGTTTGAGAGAGACAATTATACAATTTAACAAATATTCATTTATCTATCTTGATGATAACTAAACTGAAAAGATAAGTAAATAACAAACACCCACTCTAGACTTTATACTTTGATCTGCAATTTTTTTCCCACTATAGTATACAGTGAGGATCATCATGTAAAGCAAAGAGATGGGTCAGATTGGTTCTTAGGAGATAACAGTCCATTAGAACACGTAATGTGTGCTCATAAATTAGATCAAATGTCATAACTTGAAATTTCTTTGTGTAGTGTAAAGATTACAAATAAGCATGCTTTTCATAAGTCACTGTATCCAGATCACAACAACCAAACTTAAAATTGTGCTTGTTAAAGAGACAGACTAGAGGATGAGAGGGAACCTGTGGACATTAGTAAAGGAAAGTTGACACTGGAGGTGGGATTTTTGCTGGAACATAGTATGACTAAAATCCAGGTATAAATAACTTTCTAAATCATGGTGTCTTAAAAAATAGATAATAAATACATCATAGGATCACAGTAATTTTGAATGGTGGTAAGGCAGAGACAAAGTACAGTAAAGGATCAGAAGTTGACATCACACCTATTGGCATCTTCACAGCATAAGTTGGGCCTGATAAGACATATTTCTCTCATTTAAAGAAACCATTAGACTCAAGAGAGTCTTTTCTTCTCTCTTCTGAACACTAAAGAGAAGATCAAAATTCCTCCATCTTGTTGCTTCCCTTCTAAATTTAGAGACTACTTAAAACTTAATACCAGAAGAATCATAAAGCAATAATATGAGTTCAATTCCAGATCAATCATTTGCCAAATATGTGATACAAGCATTGTTCTCTATGATGCTAAACATCACTTTCCTTAGTTGTAAAAGTATTTAATATTTAATTTAGGATATAATTCATCCATAGAATAAGTGAAATTATTGCAAGTATAATTCAGATTACAGTACTCAATACAAAGTAAAGTATTCATTCCAGTTTCCTCTTTTAGCTTTAAGAACTATTCCTGAACTAAAGGGTATGTTATAAAGCCCTTAATAAATTGCATAATTACATTGTCACTATCATGCCATAATTACTGTGAATTTAATTCTGTAATAGGACAGAAATTTTTAGCAATAGAAAAAAATCAGAGAATCTCACAGCACTCTATAAATTGTCTCAAATTTATGGAACTTTGTATGTTTTTGGGTTCAGCTGTCCATTAGTGTTAGGTATCACTTAATTGTACCTTGTTTCCCAAGTCATCTTTGTATGGAAAATTTGAGGACCTGTGCCATGTAGATTATTTTCTAGCTTCAAGGTACAAAAGTGTTGATCCAGAAAGGAGAATATTTTGATTAAATTGTACTTTAATCTCTTATCAGGATACTGAATAATTAATCAAACAACTTGAACATTTGTTTCCTCATCTCTAATGTGCATGCTCTAATAGCATTGACTAATAGGGCAGAAGCAATCAACTATGCAACTGTAAAAATTGAATTAAGTATCATTTTGCTATTTTATATGTGACAATAGGAGGCATCTAATAGCTTGTAGAGAGATAATATTTATTTATTTATTTATTTATTTATTTATTTATTTTTTGGTTTTTGGGCCACACCCGGTGACGCTCAGGGGTTACTCCTGCCTATTCACTCAGAAGTCGCTCCTGGAGGACCATATGGGGAACCGGGGGATCGAACCATGGTCCGTCCTAGATTAGTGCAGGCAAGTCAGGCACCTTACCTCCAGCGCCACCGCCCGGCCCCCGGGAGATAATATTTAAAAACATGAATTCTAAGGCTCAAAATTTAGCATTATAGGCAAACACCCTATCTGATAAACATCACTCTGCCTCCAAAAAAAATATGTATACATCATGCTCTTATGAGTATATAATCATCTGAATTTTCAATGATATCACATTGCATAAATGAATAAGTAGAATAAAATATAAAGAAAACAATAAATGTGATATATATTAATAACATAAGTATGCATATGATTTGCTTAAATAAAGTACTTAGAGAAACCTCATTAAAAAGTAACATTTAAACAAATTATGAAAGAAGCCTAATACTTAAAAAGCCATGCTCCTCAGTTTCTAGTTAATTATTTTATATGATACAGCGTATAAATTTCATACAGAAATTTGAAGATGGATTGTTCAATATTTGTAGTCTTATGACCATTAATTAATCAATAAAGATTGAATCCTTACTAACACAAAGTAAGATTTTCAGTAAAATAAAAGATGAGAATTTTTTGAAATTTTAAAAAATACTAGATAATGAATTCATAATATCAGATATTTTTCAACCTTGACATGGCACTTGCTTACACGCACACTCTCTCTGTTTTTCTCTTTCTCTTCCTCTCAAACATATATGCATACAAAGAAATCTCTAGAGGACACAATAGAAATGGAGCAAAACCATAATAATAAATAATAGTGGAGTGGTTGACTTGGGGCATTTCCAGAATCAGCTATAAAGAGTCTTGAGTTTTAATGGCTTCAGACTCTCAGAAGGATTAGTTTTAAGGACATCTACACATTGTTGAAACTCAAAGACTTCATCTATGTCAAATGGTGGCTTGGGGCATGAGTGGGGGTTGCTGACAAAGGAAAGTCACAAGAATTTTTTCCTGGCTTTAGCTCTGGAGATGGAAAAAAAAAAAAAGTACCTCACTAGAATTTATACTACGGGCCAAGCCTCAAGCATTCTGGAGTTTGAAACACCATTGTAGTTTGTGAACCCTTGATTTAAAATGTCTTAAAATAATCTTGAATTTATGGTGTCTTGGGGCTCAGTAGTTGTATTAAAGCAAATCCCCTTTGGAGAAACTAAACCACCAAGATTGACATAAACATAACAGCTACATTAGATAAGAAAACTCCATATATAGCATTTATTATCAGAAGATAGGCATATTTTAGGAATTTAATAAATTATGAAATAAAAATAGAACAGAATGTGAATATTAAAAAGACAGGGATATTTAGAAAATATAGAAATTGCTGAAGTTAACAATATAGTTCCTGAAATTACAATACTTAAAAATATTCACCTAACATCCCCCAGCAAACAAAAATAAAAACATAAAATAAACATCCTTATTTGAGTCAAAGTAAAGAGAGGACAACACTGAAGTAAGTTTATACAGCTAAATAAATTAAACAAAATGTGGAAAGCTAAAGAGCTGAAAATATTAGTAGAAAGGGAGTTTATAATAATATGAATTATACATTTAATAAGTTTCCCAGTGAGTTAATGGTTATGTTATGTTTACTTATTCTTACAGATGAATTTCTTTAAATGTAAATTCTAAACTTAACAAGATGAGAAAACAAGAAAATTAAAATTTGTGCACAAATGTACCCTCGGAAAAAAATCCAAAGTATATTAAAGACTAAAATCTTAACCCATGGTGAATTGAGTCTAATTAACCTAGCTAAAAAAAGACATTTTTTAAAAAAAGGTCTTAATAAAATTAAGTGTAGACTCAAGTGTTAAAGTACATACTTTACATGTTGAAATTTAGTTTAATCTTAGCCCTTTGTTGTCCAAACTGACCACCTGATAATACTCCAGTGATAACCAAGCATCCACAGGCTGAGCATAGACACACATGGTCTCTATAAAAGATGTTTCCATACCTAGAAAAAAATAATAAAGCTAAAAATACCTAAAAAGCAACTTGACAGCACTGGAACAAAACAGATAAGCAGTCTGAGAATTGACAAAACTTATTAGCTTATCAATGTGTCATATATATCTTTGTAATAGATTAATAAGAATAATGTCTTTGTGTTTATAAGTGGATTTTTGGGTTAAAGTTAATCTAAAGATTGTATTGGAAAAAGACAAAGCATTGATTACAGAAAATTTTTTATAAAAAATTTGAAATATAAATAAGATCACAAGATCTCATTAGGATCACAAAGGCAATAAGAGTGAAAGTCAAGTAAATTGAATCATAAATAAAAAGAGATGGGGTCATAATAGACACCTTAGAAATTTAGAAGATGATTGGGAATTTCTTCAAAACTCTCTATGCCATTCAACTGCATGAAAACCAGAAGAAATGGACAAGCTTTTGGATATCTAGAACTTCCCAAGAAGAAACAGCAAACATGAATAGGCCAATTACTACCAAGCAAATAAAAGTCTTATATTAAAGTTCTGGAAATTCTTGCCATAGCAATATTCCTCACTCTATGCCCTGCCCTATGCTATGAACTGCATTGTTCTACACAAAGATACAGAAGCTCTATGCAAAGAATATTATTATCACATTTATTGCTCTATGCTAATAACTATTCCTGACAAATTATAGATTTAAGTGAGAGACATCAAGAAAATGGAAAGTCACAGTTACACTGATCTCTAAACTCTGGGAAATCCTCAGGAAGATGGAGTCTCCCAGTACTTGAAGCCCAAGCAATTTAGCCACCACACACAGCCTCCTCCATAGAAACAACCCAACTTCACTGCTTCACAATTAATCTTAGAAGAGATGCCAAGTTGATGAAACTTTCAGTACCCAGGTCATGGGAGTGAAAACTCTTTTGCCTTTTTTGGGGTGAGGGTTGGGCCACACCCATCAACACTGAGGGGTTATTCCTGACTTTGAACTCAGAAATCACTCCTGACAGGTTGGGAGGACATATGGGATGCTGGGGATAGAATGTGGGTTGGCTGCATACAAGGCACACAATGCATTATCTCTCTGACCACCTCTTTTCCTTCTTAAGGTGGTATGAGCAGCCTCAACCCATTTGCTTCTCCATACTGTTGGAAGATATATAAGCACATCCCACAGACACCATCATGTAAATGCTGAGCTTCATTGATTCATGAATAATATCTTCAAACCAATGAAATTCCAAGTACCCTAGATATTGGGATCTTCTTAAGAAGGAGATTGGCCAATTCCCAGACCCGTGCAAAGTCCTGGAACTGCAAACACTGCCTTCATAGCCTCTGACATATAAATGTCCCAGTTTCACAGCTTAACAAAATAAAGAAATGCCAAGCTAAGGATCACCTCAGTTCTACACTATTATGAGATATAGCAATTTTTGAAAAATTTCTTTTATTATATTTTTTATAATTTTATACATTTTTATAATTTCACTTACCATTTTGTTGTAAAAATAATATAAAATAAATTATTTTATGCCTGCTAAGGGAGCAATATTGGGGAAAGGGAAACTGAGAACAATGGAGGAATGGTAATGGGATTGCTGCTGGAACACTGAATACTTGAAATAACTGTATAATAAACATTTAAATCATAGATTTAAATAAAGTTAGTAAAAATAAACCTATAAATCAAAATAAAATAGATAAAAGAGGACATGAGGAAATGTAAACATATTCCCTGTTCATGGATTAAGGAGAAATATTGTCAAAATGACAGTCTTGTCCAAAACATTTTATAGACTAAGTGTGTACTCTATTAAATAACCCATAGCATTTAAAACTTATTTTTAATGACAAGGATTAAACCCAAGCCAATAGTGTGCAAAACTAGTGCCTATCTGCTACAGTATATCTCTGCTCCCTGTTCATAAAATTTTAAAAGACATTGATTAAATCACCTTAAAATTGATAGGGACTAATAATAATACACCAAACGTCAAAACAATTTTGAGAAAAAAAGGTGAGCTGTTTCTTTTCCATTCTATTTCATATAGTACTATAGGGCTCTAGCAATCAAAAAGTGTGATGCAGGAGTAATAACAGAGTTTCAGACCAATGTAATAGAATTGAGAGCTCAGAAATAGATACTCAATTATATTGACAGTTAATATTTGATAAAGGATTAAAATGTCTGAATTGAGCAAAAGAATTCTCTTCAGAAAATGGTGTTGGGAAAAATCACACCATTACTTTGCATAACTTATATGCAAAATAAATTAATTCAGAACCCTTTCTAACACAATGCCCACACAATCAAATAAAAACATTAAATACTGATATCAGATATACATATATAAATTTTAACAAGAGCACTATAATATTGAAGCTAGGAATATCTTCAATAATTCAATGTCATTTACTGAGCAAAAGAAAGCAAAGATAAACATATGGCTTTATATCAAACTAAGAAGCTTATGCACTCAAAATAAATAAAGATTATAATAAGACTATAAATATTATTTACCATGTCTTGATAAAGGGTTAAATTCAAGATCTATAATGAACTAATAGAACTTAAAGAAAAAAATTAAAAATTGAGTGCAGGATAAGCAGAGGCTTTCTCCAAGAAGAAATATAAATGGCCAAAAATTATATGATAAAAAATGTACTTTACTTATCATAAGTAATACATTTCAAAAAGTACTTGAAGTCCATTTTGAAGTACTTTGAAGTACATCAAAACAGCAATGAACTATCTAACACTGATTAGAATGGCACACATCTCAAAGAACAAAAACAACCAGTTATTGATATGGAAGAGAAAGTAAAGTGACCTTAATTTACTGCTGGTGGAAATGTCAACTGGTCTAGTCTTTGTAAGACAATACAAAACTGCAAAAGAAAAAAAAATTAAGAATTGAACTTCAATGTGCCCCTGTAATTCCAATTCTTGGAATTCAAAGAATCTTTGAATCTTTCAGAAAAAACATTCTTATTTCTATCTTCACAATAGTCAAAATATGGGTACTCACTAGTATCCAAGAACAAGTGACTGAATGAATTATTATATATATACACACAACAAAATTAGAAAAGATAAAATTCTATGATTTTTCTGCTAAGTAGATAGATTTAAAGACTATTGTGCTGAGTAAATTTAGTCAAGAGGACAAACACAGAATTATCTCTCTCAAATGTAGGATATAAAGAAAAAAAAAGAAAAAATATAAAAATATAAAGAAAAGAAAGAAAAAAGAAAAAAGAAAAAAAAGAAAAAATGTAGGATATAAATGAAAAAAAAGCAGGAACATCTCAAGGCAACAGAAACTCCTTTGATAACAATAGAAAGCTTATCACTGGGATGGTTGGGAGGGTATTAGGATATAAGAAACTGAGAAAATAGTAGAGCTAAGAGGAAACTCTAAGAGAGGATTAGGTGCTGAATTGTATTATTCAGAAAACCCCATCATTGCAGTATTGTAAACCACAGTGCCAAAAATAACTTGTAAGAATGTAAAATAATTAAAATTCTTGTTAATTTGGGTATAAAATGCCAGAACATTAGAAATTAGAAAACCAATTGTTTGAGAACAATCACTATTGTGATTTAATTAATATTTTATATTTATTATTGTAATTTAATTTATATGGAGAAAAATAAACATATTTTGGATGATAAATTAAGTCAATTAAATAAATAGCATATAAGAACATATAAATTTAATGATTGTCTACTTGTAATAGTTAATAATGCAATAATCTTAATCCCCTACTTCCTATAATAAAATAAAATTTTATTTATATATACAAAGGTATTTTTCAATTTTATCTATATAGTCTAAATTTTTCTTATAGTAAACCATGGAGCAGAAGCTACATTTAGGATTAGAAGAAATAATTTTATTGATTTTAATTATACCCAGGTTGATAAAAATTTTAATAAATGTCAAAAGTTATCTGGTGGAAATAAGAATCCCAAAATGATAAGGCTGATGTGGTCAAAAGTCTTCATGGAATCAAGACTGAATAAAACTGAAGTTAAACTTCATGGAATGGCTAAAATAAACAAACTTATCCCAGTACATAAGAACCTATAACCAAACTATAAATACAGAAAAGCAAATTAACCTTTAGAATAAGATAGACACAGAAAAAAAACTTGAAAGTTATAAATATGTCTGAGTTGGCATACTGTTATATATAAGTAGTAAATATATATATGTTTATAAGTAGTGTGAATGAGTAAAATATTAGACATATAATGTAAAAATGTTTAAGTTTGTTTCCATTGAAATCTAAAAATTAACTAGAGAGATTAAAAATCCAAATTCAGGGGCCTGGGAGATAGCATGGAGGTAAGGCTTTCATGCAAAAGGTCATCGGTTCGAATCCCGGTGCCCCATATGGTCCCCCGTGCCTGCCAGGAGCAATTTCTGAGCATGGAGCCAGGAGAAACCCCTGAGCACTGCCGGGTGTGACCCAAAAACCACAAAAAAAAAAATCCAAATTCAACAAAAAAAAACTGTGTGTTCCCATTATTGGGGAAATGGAAGAGATTGTCTTTATGAGACAATATTTGAAAGTTTTCTTTAAAAAGGCAAAAACTGAATTAACCAGAAAGTAACATTTAGTAAAATTTGAATATTTTTAATAAACTAGGCATTTATTGAAATATATATAAAATCATAAAACAATGATCAAGAATGCAAATAACATTAAAATAATTTTAATAGTCAACTTAAAGAGTTATGGGTAAACATTGATAATCATTTCTCAGGACAAAAAGTGAAAAGGTCTTAAAACATTCATATATATTGAAAGAGGCAACTTCAAATCATTTGGAGATAATATAACATTTGCATGTAATATTTTATTCATTTAATATATAAAAACCAATAACTTCAAAAATGGAAGTCCGAGGGATCACAGTGCTATTTTAAAGGACTGTTTTGCATGCAGGGAATTATGGTAAGATATGTTCACCAAGCTCTATATATTCCCAATAAACTGTGTACTCCAAGTGTTACATTGACAGTAGCTCAAGGGACCAAAGCTGTTAGTCATACCTATAAATTTGATTTTGAGGGGCCAGAGTGGTGGAGCAAGCAGTAAGGCATCTGCCTTGCACAGTCTAACCTAGGACGAACAGTGGTCATTCGATCCCCCGGCATCCAATGTGGTCCCACAAGCCAGTAGTGATTTCTGAGCACATAGCCAGGAGTAATGGTGTGCCTCCAAAATTTTTTTGATTTTGAGAATACCAAGGGTTAATAAAACACAGAATCTAAGATCATGTAGACTGTGGAACCCTGTAGAAAGTGAAACTCTGAGGAGTTATTTATTAGAGAGTTTAACTTTCACTAAGTTTTAGAATAAAAGTGTGTAGCAGTTAAAGAAGCAATATTTAAGACAAAGAAACTATAAAGTGCTATGAACAACTTCAATGACCACTGAAATAATGAAAAAATCAATTGCACTATTTTTCGTAAATAGTGCATAGTAACAGATTGACATATAGATCGATTGCATTTGAGTGCACCAATAGTATTCATCAAATGTTGATGGGAAACATGCTACAATAGACTGCTAGGCATGAAACTGAATGTTAAAATATATCGTAATTTTCATGGGAAAATACAAGATCATCCTCATGAAATTGTTAGAATAAATTGGAAAGATTCATGCATGCATGACATAAATTTAATGTGTAAAAGTTGACTTCATTACTATATACCAACAATAAAGAAATAGGTAAGGTAGCAGTTCTCACAATCTCAGTAAAAAATAAAGTACATAAATGCACATATTAATTATACTCAAATATAAATGGATACCATAATCATCCAATATATAGTAAGATTTTCCTTTGAAGGAGGAGGGCAGGACATGCTGTTAGAGTAAGACATAAAAGGAAGTTAAGGGATTCAATAATTTAATATTCAGATTAGATTTCTATTCAGGCCTGACTTCCTAGGAAACCCTGGAGGAGGTCAAAGGGACACTGGAAAACAAAGTCAGGGCTTCAGTGTAAATCTATACTACAGTATTTTTTTTTATTTTAACACCTTGATTACATACATAATTGTGTTTGGGTTTCAGTCATGTATAGAACACCACCCATCACCAGTGCAATGTTCCCATCACCATTGTCCCAAATCTCCCTCCTCCCCAACCACCCCCCGCCTGTAGTCTAGACAGGCTCTCCATTGCCCTCATACATTCTCATTATCAGGACAGTTCAAAATGTAGTTATTTCTCTAACTAAAGTCATCACTCTTTGTGGTGAGCTTCATGAGGTGAGCTGGAACTTCCAGCTCTTTTCTCTTTTGTGTCTGAAAATTTTTATTGTTGCAAGAATGTCTTTCATTTTTCTTAAAACCCATAGGTGAGTGATACCATTCTGCGTTTCTCTCTCTCTCTCTCTCTCTCTCTCTCTCTGACTTATTTCACTCAGCATGATAGATTCCATGTACATCCATGTGTAGGAAAATTTCATGACTACATCTCTTCTGACAGCTGCATAATATTCCATTGTGTATATGTACCACAGTTTCTTTAGCCATTCGTCTGTTGAAGGGCATCTAGGTTGTTTCCAGAGTCTTGCTATGGTAAATAGTGCTGCAATGAATATAGGTGTAAGGAAGGGGTTTTTGTATTGTATTTTTGTGTTCCTAGGGTATATTCCTAGGAGTGGTATAGC